>JAFREE010000180.1:0-47717 GCA_019400425.1 Hymenochaete sp. R1
CGGTGTATCTAAGAAAATGAATGATATAAGCTTGATGTTAGCCAGAATGACTGGTTCAATCAATTCGTAGACTCACATGTAATTTGTATGCAGGAGTTCAAGTTGTTGGCACAGCAACACTCGTCACGTCCTTTCATTTTCAGTTTGCGCAAATAATCTGATCGACGCCATCGACCTATCAACCCAGGGCAGGATTTCTCTTTTGCTTTAATCAATCAAGACAACACCAGCTAACCACAACAGCAACAGCAAAGTAGCTTGGTGAAGGGTCTGTAGTGTAAAGATAAATCACGTCCCTTGAACTTTGTCTTTCAGCTAATTCGCTCGTTTCAGAAGTAACCTTAATAAAACGCAAAGGTGGAAACTGGCGTTTGCAAGAAATAACCCGGTCAAAAATCTTGCGGTATCGCTGTTGTTACAATATATGCTTTATAAACAAAAGTACCACATCATTACAAAACGGAAGGAAAAGTAAAGAGTATAACCTATTGGTTGCGTTAGAAGCGAGACGATAAAGAGAACCAAGAGAGGGAGGGATGAGACGGAAGTACAAAAGTAGACAATACTCGTGAGTGAAATAAAAGAGAAAGAGAGACATAGAAGTCCGTCGATAGAAACAGTTATTAGTGCAATTTGTCCTTCACTTTTTCGAAGAAGTGCCTCACACGACCCTCCTTCTTTGCTTTGTCTCCGTCCGCCTCTAGATCTTTATCAGAAGATGAGACGCTCGAGCGTTTGTTCGACGGCAACGCTCCTCCGTAGTGCTTCTCCTGCAATCCCTCGGTACCAGCGTATCGTGTGCGATCCTCTTTCGAAAGCGAATGTCTAGCATCTTCCTTGTCTGTTTCAGGGAACGAAGGAGCAGCAGAGATACTCGTTTTAGCAGCAGGATCGCTGAAGTCTTTAGACTCTGATGATGAATGTCCCGATCCAGTGATATCGACTGCCTTGACTCTGTCGAAAGAGGTGAGAGGGAAATCGCTGTCGGTGCCGCTCTTTGGGGGGTCGAAGGAGTCGTCAGAGCGTGTGCCTCCAAGAACTGTAGGCGGTGGACGAGTGACGTCCTGCATTGCTGATTCAGAGGCAAGATTATCGTCTTCCTTGGCAGCAGCTCCGTCGGGGTAAGAACCAGGCTCAGGTTGCTTAAGCGTGTGGACGAAGTCTTTGACTAGTCCAGGGTGATCGTCATCATCAACTGTCGTAGTACCATCTTGTCCGGACTTCGAATCTTGGGATTCTTGCTTCTCGTGCTCGTGAGCCACGGTGGCACCCGTTACCCCCGCTGCAGCACCGACTCCTTCGGATGACTTCTCCTTCTCGTGTCCGCCTTCCTTCTCGTTCCCCCCTTCGCCATCGGACTTCTCTTTTGCGTTGTCCTCGTGATGGAAGATTGAAGTGAGCTTTGCCTTCACCTTGACAAATGTACCTTCTTTTGGCGAGCCGCTATCCGACGTATCGTCCGTCGAATCATGTGTCTTGTTTCCTGCGTGGGTTGCGACAACTTCGGGAGGTGGCGACTTCCTGAGTTTGTTCCGCTCCTTGCCATCGTCTCCAGACTTTGTAGCTATCTCGTCGTTATCGCTGTCGTCACTCAACTCTTTCTCAGCGGCCACTGCTCCTACACCGACGGCGGCGGCAGCTGCAAGGTCCTTTTCGTGACGTTTCTGCTCTTTCTGTTCCTCCTTCACTTTCTTCTTCTCAGCTTCGGCAGCGGCAGCTTCCTCTTTCTCCTTCCTCTTTTCCTCCCGCTTCGCGTCTTTTTCTGCCTTCATCGCCTCTTTCTCAGCTTTCTTCTCCTCAGCAGCTTGTGCGGCGGCGGCAGCTGCAGCCTCCTTCTCCAACCTTTTCTCCTCTTTCTCCGCTTCTTTCTCCGCCTTTCTCGCCTTCTTCTCCTCAGCGGCTTGGGCAGACGCAGCGGCAGCAGCTTCCTTCTCCTTCTTCTTTTCCTCCTTCGCAGCCTCCTTCTCAGCCTTCTTCGCTTCCTTCTCCGCTTTCTTCGCCTCTTTTTCTCGAGCGGCAGCGGCAGCGACAGCCTCTTTCTCCCTGCGATGTGCTTCTTTCACTTCCTGCTCGGTCTTCTCCTTCGAAAGGTCTTTCGTTGTTGACGATTGTTCCACATCTTTCGCAGGAGTGGATTCGTGAGGTGTGCTTTCGAGTTGTGATTGAGGCTCCGCTGTCTCCTCGCCCTGATCCGTGGTCTTTGGAAGATCTTCGTCTTCTCTCCTGCCTCGTTCGTGCAGTGCGTATGCGGCACCGGCGGCACCGAGCCCCGCAACTGTAGCCACAGCAGCTTCTTTGTTACTACGCGAGGCCTCTCGGTCTTCTTTGGAAACTTCGTCTTGAGTGGGCTTCACAGCCGTGGGTTTCAAGACATCTGAGACTTCCGAATCCGCAGCTTTGGACCCCAATGATGGCTCAATAGCGTCCTTGCTGATCACGGGGCTTGCATATGCAGCTGGAGGAACTTGAGACGATTGTGATGGTGTAAAATTCTTTTGTTCAAGGTGAGATGATTTGACATCCTCGACAACTTCACTGTTCTTCTGGTTCGCATCATGCAAAGCGTAAGCAGCAGCTCCGCCCGCACCGAGAGCTAGTGCGGTAGCGGTGGCAGTCTCTTTGTTATCGAGCGATTTGTTGTCGAGACTCTGGGATGCTTCGTCTTGAATGGATTTCGAATCTTTAGGCACTGAAGATCTTGTAAGGCCGTGCTCCGAAGGTTGAACTTGATCGCGCGATTTTTCGCTGGGGATAGTGGCGACGGGAACGGGGCAATCTCCTTGCTCAGGTGCGGCATTAGAGACAGTCTCCTGCGCTGGTGTTTGGAGTTCTTCCCTGAAACGAGAGCCAGTGATTAGATCATTCTTTGACATTTCCTCTGCTCCCAAATCCGGACCGGCCGATTCAGTGCCGGCCGTGAGGATCGCATCTCCTCCGTGATGAACATTTGGTATCGTGGCTGCAAGCACTGACTGATCCCTCTCTTGAGCGGGAGTGGTTCCCTCTGAGCTCAAAGGTTGATAACCGACCATATCCATAGTCGAAGGCGGAGCTCGAGCCTCGGGAATAGGTTTAAGTGCACCGGAATATTCCGGAAGGGAAGATTTGGACGCGAGGTCGACAGGCCTCGGGGTACCAAGAGAACCAAGAGTTGCAGATGCAACGCCCACGTCAGAAGCATAGCTTCCGGATACTACGCTCAATTCGGAACGGTCCATAAGAGCTGATTCTACAGGCTCTGAGCCAAACTCAAAACCAGTTTTCGGCTTTGCTAGGGATTCTGAAGGAGTGAGAGGAGGTGTCGCCGCGTTTGGGCCAACGCTGGCAAGAGTGGCTGCAACCAGTGGGTTCTGATATTGCTCGTTTCCTGGAGGCAAAAAAGATTGCTCTGGTTCCTTCAAAGAAGGTTGGTTGGCAGCGGCTTCAGATTCATACGTTGGTAATGATGTCGGTAAGGATGACGTTTCGGCCTCTGCGCCAGGCATGACACCTTGAGCAGTATTAGTCTCTTCGCGTTGCTCCTGCAAGAAGCCTTTCGCTTCTGACGCGCTTTCGTAGGGAGAGGCGAGCGGAGAATGGGAGATGAGCTCAGAATCACTTGTGTTCGGGGCAGTTTTGTCGGTGGCTAAATATGCGTTAGGCTAATAATGATTTAGTGACGACTGAACACGTACGGAACTCGTTGTCGCCGACAGGTCCAAGAGCAGCGGCTCTCTCCTTCAAATCTAACGACCTGTTGCGGTCGGAGATGTCAGGCCTCTCACCTGAGTCTGCGATGAAGTGAGTGAGGCATTGAAACATTGCAAATAGTAGGGCAACATACGAGAAACTGCGCCTAGTCCGAGCGCACCAGCGACGCTCACTGGAAGGTACGCAGAAGCGACCTCCGCTGCACGCTGTCGCGCATTTGCGAGCGCAACTGCAGGGTCCACTAACTCGTCTGCTGGCCCTGCTGCTTCTGCAAGGTGTTCGACCGCGGTGTGTGGGTCGCGTGGGTACGAGCCCGGGACATCGACGGATGATTGGGATGGAGCTCTCAGTGTCTCTGTCATGGTGCGTCTAAGGGGGAAGTTCAAAGTACACCAGCTCCAGATCTAAGGGCACAAGCCTTATATGTATCGGGATGTGGCCTGAATATGAAGTCATCACTTGGAGCATGTTCGTCTCTCCATTCCGAGACATCTCGCATTTGAATCATTTCCCCTTCCCCTTATCCGCTTTTACAGCCAGTTACAAGCAGTGGCGTCGATGGTGTGGTCTGTGACGTCTGCAAGGGTCGAGAGGCGTTCATTTTCGATAGCTAGTCGCAGTCGTCGTCGGCGGACGTGATGAAGTGGTGGATCTGAACCTAGGCCCAGACCTGCAGCTGCCAGTGGTTCACGCGTACGATCGAAAGCGAGAAAGAAAAGGGTCGAGGCACGCAAAATCAGGTGACTGTGAGAAAGATCTATAAACGTTTAGACCATGCTTGAGTCGTCATATCCGGGTTCTTTATGCCTGTCGTCCCTCCACTATAATGATCTATAACTGTCAAGACGATTTGTGCCACTGCCACTGCCCACAAGATCGCTCAGTATTTGTGTCCTCATCGTTCTACGTTGCCGGAAAACACGTCGGTCTCGAGGTGGAGCAAAGCATAATAAAATGCCTCGTTTTCTTTCTGAAACCTTTCGAACCGTTACCGGAAGCCTTCAGCTTGCGCAAGACTTGCTCTCAACTGTCGTCTTACTCGACACGGGATCGACAACAGACCTGAAACATCCATTCTTTGCTTACTTTTCTTGCTTCTTCGACATTCTTTGCAGGATGTTGACGGAGTTCAGAAGAGGGGATTGCGGGAGATCGTCTCAGTCTCATGCTTGGCCCGCTCCGTCCTTCAATTTCTTGAAGGCCTTGGTGGCGTCATGAATATACTCCAGGAAAAGTGCATCACTTGACCATTGTATAGTCTCGTGCGAGCCTGCGAGGACGACAGGAGTGACAGGTCTCACATCAAGACACTGGTGCTTACGGCGGGTGTCTCGATCAGTATCAGTATCGCAGACTTTAATTCTCTTGAAAGCTAAGTCTGTCCAATTCAGGACTTTCTGAAAAACTATGAATCGCGTCTTTATACGTCCGACACTAAGGTGCGAGTATTAAGGAGAATAATGCCAGGAAACAAAATACACAAGAAAGTAGGCAGATATGGAACCGTAGTTAAAAGGAGACATAACTGTTACCAGCCTTACCTTTAGCAATAGTATTAGTTCAAAAATTGCATTGTGTACAACTGGCTCCCTCGTCAACCCGGTCTTACTATTTGGAGCCGGCATTGAAGTGATCAAGCTAATTACTTTACCGCGACAATTGTCTCGTGCCAATATCCAGACAGACTTCCACGAGCTGCCTCCCTAAAAGGCAACTGGTGGTAATGCGCATAAGAGACGTTGTTTGATTATGGCACACCTTCAGTCTTTTGACTACCATGAGCGATCTATATCGCACTGCAATGCTGAACAAGCTGCCTCAAACTCCCACCGTAGCACCATTCTCAAATGACGATGATGATGAGATGGACGACGAAGAGGAGGAAGCGGACTCTCTCGGTGCTTTACCCTCAGCGTCCATGCCTCCGTCACGCTCGTGAGTCCTCTCAATTGTGCTTTCCCGACATACATATAAACGAGACTACCTTGAAATTTCAGGAAAAGGAATAAAGCATCCTCGAGTAAAGAACCGAATTCTGCGTTCTCCCCGATATCCGCGTCGTCCTACTTTGCTCAAGCCATCGAAGTTGCTCTCGCGACCCGAAACCTGAACATGCGCGTGTATTATACACCTCCCGTCTCCGCAAGCAATGAAAGCCTGAAAGAAACAACCGTCATGCTTTTTCATCACGGAGCGGGTTACACGGGGTTGAGCTTCGCGCTGCTAGCGAAGGAGATCGAAAGCAGGACAAGAGGGGAATGTGGGGTGTTGTCATTGGATGCTAGAGCGCATGGTTCGGTTTCCGGTCTTCGGTTCATTACGCATTAGTTGACCACATACAGGGAAGACGAAACCTCTGAACGGTGATACAGAGACAGAAACGGAATTATCTCTTGACACACTTACAGAGGATGCATATATTCTGGTCTCGACGATTTACCCCAATCCCATTGAAGCCCCAACATTGCTAGCAAGTTTCCTCGTTCAAAGTCTTGTTTCTTTCCCAGCTAACTAATGGCAATGCACAGCTAGTTGGGCATAGCATGGGAGGAGCGGTTTTTGTCAGGCTAACGCAGCGACTACTCGCAGCGAAGTACCGCGTAACTGGGACGGCGGTTCTCGAGGTCGTAGAAGGATTCACTCTCGATGCCCTTCCACATATGCACTCTCTTCTTGACTCAAGACCCAATGGATTTGGAAACGTTGAAGAGGCTGTCGAATGGCAGTACGTCTATCTTGGTCAACTTGATCGTCAGGTTCTTGATCGGGTCCTCTCAGTGTTTCAAATAACACCATCCGTAACCCTCTTTCGGCCCGTATAAGCGTTCCAGCCATTGTCGTTCCCTCTTCCCAATCTTCCACAGAAGCTTCTGGACCTGTGGTATGGCGCACCCCATTAAGAAGTACCGCGCCCTACTGGGAAGGTAAGAAACGCCGTCTATCATACCCCGTTGCATTCTAAGAATATTGTCAACGACTAGGTTGGTTCAAGGGGTTATCCAACTCCTTCCTATCAGTTAGAACTGCTCGACTCCTTGTTCTCGCGGGAACGGAGCGCCTTGACAAGGAGCTCATGATTGGGCAGATGCAGGGCAAGTTTCAACTTGCTGTGGTACCTGAGACGGGGCATATGATTCACGAGGTGCGTTGCCGTTTGCTAACGGAACAGTATAAATTTCCGAGGCACATTTGATAATATAACTTCACTTCCTTCAGGACAGCCCAGAGCGGCTCGCTGAGATTCTTGTGGAATTTTGGCGGCGCAATGAACGAGTCGTCGTTGGAGTGAAGAAAGTTGGAGAACAGTAAACCAAGTAGAATAATATGAATACGGAATGAAGTGCTTGATCCAGATGTACATTATCCTATGGATTCTTAATCAAAAATTGACGCAAAGAGAATGGCTCAAGTCTTGGAATCCTGTATATGCCTAGCAGATTGGGTGTGTGATGGTAGTATGCCAGAGGACGAGGCGCGCGGCGCGCTACGGCAACGACGAAAAGAGAGGATCGACGTTTTCCGAGCCTGACCTTCGCAAACTCTGGGACTCGAATCGGAATCGTGCTCTCAAGTCGACCGCCATGCTCAAGTTTACTGTCCCAAGGCCGTCCAGCACATCTCTACGCACGCTACCCAAGCATCCACGCCATCGTTTCTCTTCTTCAGCCCCTTCATCTCAAGCATCGTCAAGCTCATCTTCCCCGTCATCCGCGTCTTCACCATCCCGACTGTCCCACTTCAAAATCACGCTTACCCGTTCCGCCATCGGTCTTACCAAAGAGAAAAAGGCCACACTTGTTGCTCTGGGACTGCATCGTCGATTGCAGACGGTTTTTCAAAGGCACACACCCGAGGCGGCGGGGAAAATCTTAACGGTAAAGGAGCTTGTGCGCGTCGAGAATGTTACGGCTGAGGACGTTATGGACAAGACGGAGATGCGGTTACGGAGGAAGGCACAGCCGGGCTTTGAGGTCGTGAAGGATGTCAGGGGGGAACAGAGGTTTGGGATGCTTTGATATGAGCTTTCGTGCTTGTGAGTCCGGCATTTGCGGTGAACTCTTTTTTCGTGTGCTCATTCTCCGTCCCTCGAAGCACAATGCACATTAATGTGCTGTCACATAGACCTATCTATCGATCAGAATTCTTTATTTTCAGCCGTATATGGCCATAAACACCAATCAAGCACAGAACGCACCAAACATACAATATACAGCATTACCTTAATTCTTCTCATCTGACGGTGCAAAAGCAAACGCACAAGTCCTCTCAAATCTGGAAAAAGCATGTTGCGAACCCTTGTTTATCTCACGTTGACCAAGGAGGTCATAAGAAATTGGCTATTAAACTTGCGAAGAGACCCAGAAACTCTGATGATGTGCTATTTACTAGCCCTCATTGCAACTTTGTGAGGTTGGCAAATTCCCGTCACGAATTGTCTGCGAACTGTAGGGCTTGAATACCATTCCATACACGGGTGGTTGGTCAAATCCTCGGAGCAAACCAACAAGAAAGGGGCCCCGAGAATGTGCTTCGTAGATCCCTTCGTTGCCTGCAAAATCACCATTATCACCTAAAGCTTACGACATTCAGAATGGCGTTCACGCTGGAATGCATTTTTGTCGACCAAAGGGCTCAAAAATGCGTACTTTGCACCAGCAGAAAACCAAAAGAACTGTTAGCCTACCCTCTCATGCTTTCAGTTGAGTAACATTTTGCAATCATGTGTCCGCCTTTAGTCGGAGGTTACTAACAATAATAAATGGTACCGAAGTGGCGTTTTGCATTTTCTAGTGCAATGGGCATCCATAAAATAGATATGCAGCGTATTCTGTGCATATTTTATCACATATCCCCGGGTGACTTATCGCTGCAAGTCATAAACGCTGTAGGTCATGCCTGACAGATCTGGTTCGGAGGGTTTATACGCTCAGATCGCTGACAAACAGAAGCAATTCGACAGACTTAACGCCAGGGTAGACAACGGCGCGGCCCTCCATCTACCAGATCAAATTCGATCCGACCGTCTCGAGGAAGAGCTCAATGAACTGAGGGTAAGACTGCTCGTCGAAACGGAGGTCAATTCGGTGATAATTAGGAAGCCATTTGAAGGCAGTCCTCGTGGAATTGACGAGGGAGGGAATGGTGCCTAGGCTTGGAGATGCTACCGGACGGGCAATTGTGAGAGATGATAGTGTTGGGTTTGGCTGCCATGGACAAGAGAGACGTCGAGGTCGCGAAGAGGAAGGTACTGGCCCACCATCTTCACATCTAACTTCTGCCCGGACCCGCGGAAGTCTCTTCTGTTTCGACTGCTACAGCTAAGGATCACTTGCAGCACTAGCTTCGTATGTTGTAGGTTTCGTAGGTCATTCTGAGGCTTTGGGCATAGGAAGCTATAACTTAACTTAATATCACAAAGGTTCGATCAATAAACGAGTCCCCAGTCTCAATCTGAGACCTTTTTTGCTTAAGTTTTGCGAATAGTCGGGGCATCTGACCTTTGGGTGCAGTAGCAAGGATTTGAAGCTTTGAGTGACGAATGCGATCGGAGGTGGCTGAGAGCTGAGAAAGCAGCGGTTCTGGTTCTGTTCTCACGCCGTAATGAGTTGAGTGAGTGCTGCATCCACGCGTTCGGCAGAAACGATTACAGAAACCCCAACGACGACGAAGGAGAAACCAACTCGAGCCATCCCTCGACTACGCTGCTCTAGTACTTTTTAACTATGTCCTGGCTTTGGGGGTGAGTGCTTTTCGAGTCTGACAGTGAGCAATGCTTCATTTCGCGAACGTTGCACACACCCAGGGCTGCACCGGCTGATCCACACGCGCCGACGTTCCACCCTGTGGCTTCGCGTTATCCTCAGAACGACATTTACGGCGAACTCGAACAGAAAGACATAGAATGGATGACAGCGTCAGGGTTTGCGACCGAGACCGTAGTTTACTACAACTTCCTGGAGGATGGGACGTTCCTCATATGCCAAGTCATTCATTCATCCATCGGGTGCGTATGCAACGGACTGAGTCTGGTCCCGCAAAAGTACTTAAGATCATGTTTGACATAGACTGTGGTATCCAACAGTCCAGTTCACGTTTAAACTCTACAACCCGACGACGAAAGAGACCGTCTGGCGGTCCACCAATCTCACCAACTTTACCGTCTGCCCTGACAAACGCTCCTGCAAAGCTGACAACTTCTCCATCACCTTCAAATCAAACCCTTCATCCGATACATCCACCGAAACATTTACCATTCTCTCTCACGTTGCTGACGACGTCCAGATCACCCTCAACATCTCTCGTTCAGCGTCCGCGCCTGGGTGGAAGATCGGTTCTGGCCCGAAAGGCGGCTTTCAATACTACGGCCCGGACATCGAGAAGCCCGATGGGTTCCTGTACCATTCGTTCTGGCCGAGGACCACTTGCGATGGTGTGATTGTGTACCAAGGCAAGGCGCTCGAAACGAAGCGTGGTCCGGGGATGTACGTACACTCGGTCATGGGCATGCGCCCCAATCTTGTCGCCTCTCGCTGGAATTTTGCAAATTTCCAAAGCAAAGAAGAGGGTCCCCATGGAGGTGTAACGGCGATTCAGATGGAGTTGACGACGCTGGACGCGTACGGGCTCAAAGGAGCTGGGTCAGGTGGGGTCAAAGTCAACTTTGGCTCTATCGTCGTGGGTGGGAAGTTAGTGTGCGTTACAGCGGAGACAACTCTACCCGGAGAGGAGCCAAAGGATGCAGATGCCAATACGTTAGTGTCAAGGGCCGTACACCTCAATACGGTGCATGACCCAGATACGTCCTACGCCGTGCCTACAGAACTCAAGTTCGACTGGGCTGGAAATTCTTGTCTTCCTGATGCACCAGGTCGCGTCGCATGCTCCCTGGGCGTACAAGTAGGTTCGCCTTCAGAGCCCAAAGGTCTCGTAGAGAAGGTCGACGTTCTTGCGGAAATTCCGGCTGTTGTCAAGACCGTCATTAGCTACGTCGCAGGTACCAAACCATACGTCTATCAGGTGAGTTTCGGTATAGGCTCCATTCCACGTCTATGATTGATTTGCCGCTGTGTTTAGTGGTACAACCCCACAACTTTGAAGTTGACTCTTCCTGATTCAATCATACCTGGGGGCTCTGCTGGCGTTGATGTCGAAGGTATTCTGTATAATGAAGCGTCTTTCGTATCTTAATTGTGTTTCACTACCACAAAGCTTACGATTGTGCATGCTCATATATGTAGTCTGTATCATAGCTCGGATCAATCAGCAGTCTCTTTCTGTGAAGCAAATCAACAAATAAGATCGGTGTAGTACAACATCAATGTCATTCTTTCTTTCCGGCCATTGGCCTGTGTATAATACATATCAATCATATTTACAAACCCTTCAATCAGGAACAAAAAGAGCTCAGAAGTAGAAAGCTGAAAATTGAACTCCTTTACGTATCCGGAACTAGGAGTTTAAAGCACCCCGTCACTCCGAATCGCACACTGTCCAAAGTCTTTCTTCTCCAGCCCCTCTTCCTTTGGTAAAATATCCTTTTCATTTCACAAGACAAAGGTTAAACTTTCCGCGAGTCTATGCACTGCACCAAAGTACTCACATGCTCAAAAATGCCCAATGGAAGCGCCAAGGTGACGCAAGCATTCGGTGAGTCGACAACAGCCCCGACGTGGCTTTCAACTGGCGCAGCGGAAAGTAACAAGTCTGTAGGAGCAAATATGAATTTATTCCGGGCACTAGGAAGGCTAAGTTGCGATGTGTACTCACAAGCTTGTTCCCGGGCTGACATATGCGGGGAATGATCAGGGACTATACATCTAGACGATTGTAAAATAATGCCAACTTACTATATCCAATCTCAATTACGGAAAATATAGGGGTCCGAGTCAGAAAAAAAGGGAGGCAAGAATGCAAGTGAGTCCAACGGACCTTCATGAGGTAGGTGATAGCGTTCAACGCAGCCTGCTTGTATGCAACAGTACTACGGATGATCAGCTACAACTTATAAACGGAGCGGCTCAAAAATGAGAGCTCACGCGTCCATATTATATTGCTTGCCATCGCCGTCTGTAGAGAAGGGAGCATTGAAAAAAAAAACGACGATTATCAGTTTTAAGTACTCACGATAATCGACTGAGATTCCTTCAAACACGAGCTATGCGCGTTACGATAGAGCTTCAGATAAACGTCAAAAACGGTGCAAGTTGAGATTCCTCACTTTTGCTGAGTAGAGCGGGTCGATAGGTGACGGCTAATAGCACAGACTTAGTAACAAAGTACTACGTGGATGAGTGTATGCTGCTATGTACTTACGAGAAATATGGGTTGTTTGAGTGCGAATTTCTCAACGCCACCCTTTATGATGCTTGTGCTGAACGTGATAATCCCAGCCTACTCGATATGGGAGAAGTACGCATAAAACCCATCTTGAATATATATGCCTTACCATCTCAATCGCTCCGCAGAAAGAAAGCTCGCCCTACCAAGATAGCAAGAGATTCAGAACAATCAATTATCAATCCTGAGAGTCTTGCATAGTGTACTTACATCACCTTGAGAGAAATGAAGGTCACCGACGGACAGGAGGGCGTCTTTTACAAACACAGGAAAGTAGCAGCGCGAACCACTAGAAAGAAGACAAGTCAAAAGAAATTTGAAAAAGAAACGCATATAATCATGTATGCAATCATGCTTACCGCGACAAGTTCTTTATCTAGCTCAAAATAACAGCTCTCATCAAGGTCTGAAATAAATCGATAATCTGGAACAAAAGGTATTACATCGCAGTTTCCACCATGCTCTCGGCCAGGGACCGTTCTTGCTCCCTCCTTCGCGACTTTCCCTCTGATATCCTGAGGAAGTTCCTGTCCAACATACGCCCCTACGGGTTCCGGAGGGAATGCGACGGGCGGAAGAGAATTAATATGGGCATCAATTAGCTCCTTTTCCCGTTTGTTCCAGGTTGCGAGGAGCTCGGTTGAGGGTGCTGTGCCACTGGCCATCATGATCATCATCTCATTGTTAGTTACGCCCGCAGATTGTTTGACAATTGAAGTAGTGACTTACATGAGACCCGGATGTGAGATGCCAGCAAATTTCACGCCAGGAATATGTCTTGACGTTGCATATACACCCTTGAGGTCCCATATTGCTTTGCATGCCCTACTATTGAACTCGCGAGCTGTACACATCAGAATGGTTGAGAAGGAGGGATCGCGATAAAGCTTGGGAAATTCAGACGTACCAAAGAGACCACCGCCGTTTTCGAGCTCGAATATGCCCTACACCATACGGATTGTTGTCAAGTCATTGGGTATTCTTTATCGATACGTTCGCAGCACGTACCGTGTATCCCCAAGGCATCTCGTCGAAAGGTTTGACTAATACCGAATATCAGTTTGTGCGTAATAGAGGCGCTTCTTAGACCACTCACCATCGAGTATGTCAACTACCTAATAAGACCAGGTACAAATTTAGAATGGCAGCCAAACACAAAACATAGATACACCGCACCAAACAGTCCCCCGGCTCAGCCCCCTCGACGGCTATCGGCCCACTGAGATTGTGTATTTTCGTAAGATCGATGTTCTTGATGTCATCGCTGCCTGAAAGAAGACCAAGTATATTTTATTCAGTTCCTCCCCTAGATTCAGAGCCAGAACCGTGACAAAGCGACGAAGAAGACGCACTGTCATTGTTCCCGATTTGCGCCCCCGTCCAATCTTCAGTCATTCATTAACTTTATCTCACATCTTATCTGGAAGCGGGGAGCATTATGGACCCCTCACCGACACATTCAATCTTGAATACCTTTAAGCAAACGCATTAACGTAGGGAACAGCCCTGATCCAAGAGCATGAAAAGGGAAGGTTCGTACCTCGCCCGGCTTGACCTTAGCAAAGGCCGGTATATCAGGGCTAATTCATAGTTACGGTAATTCGATTTTTTTTAGATTAATGATCATTAATCCCAATATCCATGGAATGAAGGGAAAAGAAAACGTACTGCCAACGATTATGCAACCCCTGATAATAAGAAGTCATCGTGCGTCAGTGGCGTCGCCACAAATAAAGACAAGCACTTCATTTTCGGAGTGACAGGACGCACCTTTTGCTGATCCGCCGGCCTGCATGAACGAAATAAGAAATATTGGGTCAGCCGCTTGCTTTATGTTCGATGTTCGTTTAACTCTTGTGATGAATTCAATGTATTCACTTACTTGAACGGGTCGACCTAGTCAATGGGCGTTAATGACAATGCCAACGGTGTTGAGGTGCGCGTTCCCGTCATTCGGGTGCGGAAGTTGGCTAAAAGTGAAAGGGAAAGGGAGAGATCGGACGCACCTTGATAAGAGTCGGATACGGCACGGAGCTCGCTCTAGTCGCCATCGCGTACCAGGGACCTAGCGTAAGACACTGAGTCAAAGAATACGGTCAAAAGAAACGAGGACGAAGACGTAGAGTTGTAGTCGGGTGCAAGAAGGAAGAAGGAAGAGGAAGAGAGAAAAGAATGGGAAGCACCAGCCGTTTATTCCTTAAAGGCATAGTGGGACCCATAGATAAGAAGCTATTCTATGGATGAAGCTTACGAGCTAGAATCTAGATAGACTGGCAGTGAGCAGGAAGCATGTGACGTATGGACGCGGAGACGGAAGGGCGGTGAACGGATGCAGAGGACGAGAATCAACGAGATAAATACCAGTGGCCCGGGGGTACCAGTTTATGACACGAACATGTGGAAGATAACGAATTGCACATATACAAATATAACAGCACGTCGTAAGCAAGAAACTCCGGAACTGAATGTAGTAGATGAATGTATAGATGCATACAGTACGAGTGTGCATTGCATGGGAAATTTAAGTTCTTAATGAATACTGATGGGATAGTGTGCGCGTGATCAAGTGCGTGAACATGAATAGTCATGAATAAAAAATGAATAAAAAAGGGAGATGTAAGTAAAAAGCGAAGGGAATAGCGAAAGCAAAAATAGTTTAGGACAACAGTGAGTGATGAAGACAAAACAGTGAAAGAGACAACAATGTGGTAGTGCCGCATGGAGCTGGGTCCTTTACCAACCGTTATGTCTGCCCAAACCCTTGCTGATATCTCTTTATCAAATCCTTCAATCTCGCTTGGCCGAACCCGAGTCCGAGTCCAAGCCCACGCTCAGTCGTAGTACCTGACAATGGTGTTTTGCTAGCAGCAGACGCCGCTTCAAGTCCCTCCCGCTCCCCGCTCTGTTTGTCGAGCGTTTGTCCTTTTGTCCGCTCGCCCTCACCAAGGTCATGCGTGGAAGCATATTCCAAAAGAGGGCTTCTCTGTGGGTACCTGTACGGTTGTCCAGGATAAGTGATGTGATTCTGCTGCTGTTGCGGTGGTGATTGATTCGACCTTGCCTGGTGAATGGGACGAGCAAGAGAAGCCGTAGATGAAAGCATGGGCGTTGCAAGCGAGGACGACACGATGGCTGGCAAAGAAGGCGACTTGATCATTCGAGCACGGCGCGCTGTGAGATCGCCTCCGTTTTCCCTCACGTCTTCCTTCACACTTACCCCCGTCGAATCTGGCGGTTTCACCTTTCCATATCCATGTCTATGTTCATGTCCGTGTTCATGCCCATGCCCATATTCTCTTCTACGTGCATATTTTTTGTTTGGGGGCGATGATGAAGGCGCCTTCACACTCGCGTCACCATTACCAGCGTCAGGTCCGTTCCGGCTTTCGAACGCGGCTTTCGGCCTCGGCTGTCGGAACACAGGGTTGAACACACCTTTCTTCCCTGCGTTAGCATCCGCCGACGTCGACGTGGATTCCTGCTGAGCCGCGAGCGAGGCCCATATTGCGCCCACAGACGTAACCTTCCCGCCCTTCCCCCCACGCGCTGAGCGAACGTCGTATTTGGCTTCGGAAGCTTGGAGCAGGCCTGTTCCCGTCTTTTTAGGGTTGATGTTGGAATTCGAAGGAGAGGCGAAGCGTTTGAGGACCGGTTTGAGAGGGAGGTGCGGTTCTTTGGAGAAGTTGGATATGGGTGCTTGAAGTTGCACAGATGTGCGTGTTGGTGCTGATGGCGGTGCAGGTTTTGGGTGATAGGTGCCGCTACTGTCAGGTGAACCGACAGGTTTGCCATTCGGTTGGGGGTCATGCATGTCGTCAATACTCGTATTATGCAGAACAAAACCTGATGACCGTCGTGGAATCTTCTCTTCCAACAGAATTTCGGGTTCTTCACGCTGCAAATCGTGCGGAGATCGGAGAAGGGGGTGAGGGTCAATGTCTTGCGGACCGGTGAGGTCCTCTGCAAGAATCCCATGACTGATGTCTGGCGATGTTTCCTCTGCATCTGGGCGGAGGGACTGCGCTGCTTCATCCAACGTTGACGCCGATTGTATCCCACCAAGCCATTGCACGACGCGGCCTGTCGCCGCCTCCTTCAAATTTCGCGCGTCCTTCCGCTTCCCCCGTTCGTTCATTGATCTTCTTCCATTCCCACTGTCGTTCGCATCTAGTATCTCTTCCGTACCTCCACCTTCACGCAGCATACTCTCGTCCCCACACCCTATTCCGCCAGACGACTGATGCACCACCGTACCCGTATTCGTCTTCGCATCCGAAGGCCCCTCTATTCCCAGCGCCAAACTCGAGATCGCCGAATCGTTCACCGGGTCGTTACCCAACCCACCCGCATTCGGACTCGGTATTGCTATAGGCTTTGGGTTTGGGCGCAAAGATGACGATACCGGCAGCGGCGATAATATATTGCGTACGTCTACCCGTTTTTGCAGCGGCTCGTTTTCAGACGCAGGTCTGCGCGTCCCGACTTGATCGAGAAGCTTCCGTTCGAGGGCATCCAATCCGCTTGGATAGTCCCACGAGCTTGGCATAAGTGGGCGGCGCTGTTTCGAAATGGGGTGCAGAACGGGCTCTTTGGGCGGTTCGAGGAGGTCAGAGGTGGGAGACGACATAGACGCAAACCCGGATTGAGGTCGATGTGGAAGAGTCTTGTCGATTGCAGGTGTTACAGGCTCATTCCCCTTTCCAGAATCGCTGACTTTAACCTCCTCTGCGGCCATACGTTCGAGATCAGCAACAAACTCGCTCTTGACTGTGTTATGCTCGATACTGAAAGAGTGCTTAGGGCTTAATAGAGGTCGAGGGGAGTGTACCTTTACGTCCGATCTGGGACTTGCAGTAAGACGAGCCGTGTTGATAGTCAATGGACTCACTTGACCTGGGTCAAGTTCAGTCCTGGGACTTGATGAGAAAGGAGGGTTCGGCGAGGTGATAAATTCTACCGGCGGTGCCGAGATTTTCTGTGGTGTTACGGGTGACACTTCAGTGGATTTCAACTGTGGTGCCGGAAATCGATGTGACTGGGGTGATACTGAGCGGTTTCGTGATGTCATCCGAAGATGAGCAGATATACGGGATGCTCGCTCTCCCTTTCCTGGCTCGCCTTCTTCAGGATGCGGATTCAGAAGTGGGCGCTCCGGCGTAGATTGAAAGCGCTGGGCCTGAGGGGAGGTCGAAGTCATCTCAGGTGAGATTGACTGAACGGGGATAACGGGTAACGCAGGTGCTTGATAGCCTAAGTATGGATCGGCACTCGCAGGGCGAAGGTGATAGAAAGTAGCAGGAGGGTAGATAGAATATTGGTTACACGGGAGGCCAACTGGGGGTGGAGACCAGACAGGAGGGGGGTGGAGGACAGGAGGAGACATTGGCGGACTCATGTATCCTGGGAAATAATCGTATCCCGACACTGCTTGGTATGGAGAAGTTACAGACATTGGGCTAGCGATGCGGTAATCCATGGGAGGAGGTGACGGAAAAGATTCAGGTGAAGGAGGAAGGAGGCGTAGAGCAGCAGGGTGCGTGATGGAGACGGGTATGGATAAGGTAACGTCTCTCTGGCCAAAACCCATTCCGATCTTGACCTCTAAGACGTGTTGTAGCCCGAATATGCTCTCAACTTCCCGTCGCGTCCCATCTTCGTCACCAGGGTCCAGCTTACCGGCACGTACACCCAGAGATTTACTTGGTACTTCGAAAACAAGACTTGCAAACCCCTCAGTCCCTGGTTGTACGATATATTCTGGTCCTACGAAAGGAATGCTGAAGACTATGTCGGACACCTGTAAAGATTTATGAGGGTGGGAAAGAGTTGGAAGTTGGAGATAGCGGGTTAAGCTTAGACTCAAGCTTGTTGTCTATGAAACAATTATAAGATCGCTGCAATCATTATCGAGAAACATCGGAACGCGCACCGCATTGCCAGTATGATTCTTCACGAAGAGTTCCAAACACGAGGTACGACCCCCAACAACATAGGGGTTCAGCAGACGTCCCTGTGCCCAAAATTTACCATTGTCTGAGACGACCGCTTGCTCCGAATCTACATTGGACATGGGCATTTCGACAACAGGAACCTCCTTCCGTTCCATGACTCGCTGCATCTCCATCCGCCATGCGACGCCCACGCTCGCGCGGACTTCGTACTTGAGCTTGGCGAGGCCTTTGCTATAGTCGATGCTTGCTGGTGAAGAGGGTGGGAGTGGGAAGCGGAAGAAGAAGGTTGTCCGACCTTTGCGAGCTTCGTAGTAGCCCTCTTGGAGGGAGTCTTCTGTCCCAAGTTGTGGATGTGGGTGGACGGCGTTGGAAGGTGGGAGGCCCGCTCCTTGGAAATGGCGGGTTAAATGCAGGAAAGTGTTCGTCGCTGAATGGTCACGCGAGGTCAATTCTGGGTGTGCAATCGTTTATTCAGCTGCCATAATATATTCTAACAATCGATCGAGCAACTCGCCTTGAATTGCGAAAAGCTCGACCTTGATGTCTGCAATACCCAAGCCCCTCTCCGCCCTCGTCTCCAACTCCATCTTGCCGGTGATCTGTTCACCAGCTACATAGAGCGGATCTGAGAAAAACAAGACTACTTTTGCCTTGCTGTGAGCTGGCGTGGCATTCATAGGCTCTGGGCGAGCCATGGCGGAACCGAGTGTCCCTGTGCTCTTGGACTCGGTGAGCGTGAAGGCCAAAGTGCAAGTTCAGCAGTAATCAGCGCTTGTTATTATTGATCGGAGTTCGGATGTTATCTGCCGGCATCTGCCGATCTGCTCATCACAGCACAGACAACATGGTCAGAAATAATAAGACAAAATTCGGCACAGATGCTATGAGAAAAGGAAGATACAAAGACGCAGACAATAGCTATTGATTTTTTTAAAAGAATGATGGGAATTGAGGTATAAAAAGTAAAATGCGACAGTCTTAGACATGGAACAAAGTGAAAGATTACAAGTGCATATTTCGACATAGTAAGCTGCTCGTGCCAGAAAGAAAAGTAGTTCTGGGTTTCAGGTGACGCAGTGGGTGAATAGTTACCCTCGTAATAGCTAACAACTTCCCTGTAGACTATGGCGAACGCTAAGATGGTCCACTCGCAAACGCCTGCTCATCGATAGCCCACGACACATCATCGGCATCGCGAGGTCTCTCCGAAACAGCAAAACTACTCTCCGAGTCGAGCCGCCGAAAATAAAGCTTGTTGGTCTGCAAAAGATCCATGATTGTTGTCGACTCCTTCAGCGTCATCTTGGACGGGTTCTTGCAACTAATGGTTGGGGGCCAGCCCTCCATAGACACGCCGTACTCCAAGAGCTTCTCCGGCTTAGTCCATTTCATATCTGCAGTGCGCACCCCGCTTACAGCTCTTCTATACGCGTAAGATGTGGGTCTGATGGTCAAAAATTCGGTTGAGGTCACTTACCGTAATCTTGATCGCATTTCCACATACAAGTTGTTTTTCAATGCCACAGCCGGTGTTTGCTTTGGTCCCGATGCAGAATTAATTGCAGCTGCTTGATTCTGAAGGTCAGAAAATCCAAGCTGCCTTCGACAATGTTCTTTGAAATTGCGCATCCCGACTGCCCCGCCATTCCGCATCCCCCGCCAGAACTCTCGTCCTGTAACCGTCCCGCCTAGAAATCCTTCGTCTTCGTCGTTCGCGGGGTCCACAGCAAGAAAGAATGAGTGTCGGCCGACAAGCGATAGTGCTGCCTCGAGAGTTCGAGAAGTGCGGACTAGGATGTCACTAACTGGAGACATGAGCGAACGGACGGACAAGACTGAAGAAGATGCGGGGGATTATTTACTTGATGATTGGGAGGATGCTTCTTCGTCGATAGTGCTGGCAAGAGGCTTAGTAAAGGTGTTAAAGAGACGTATTGAATGCCAGTTGACAAGTTTGATTTGAATCTACAGTAGTAGAACCATTGTTACGAGTCGCTGGAGGTCAGGGAGCTCTCTGATACCGTACCTCCTCGAAGTCTCTGCTTTCTTTGACAGCAAAATCACGTATTTCGTGAAGGGTTTTCTCTAAAAACATCTCGAGTCTTTCCAAGAACAACGGCTCGTCGTTAGACGAAGTTGTAGCCGCTCCGTCGTGCATGGTGGTGGTGGCAAGAGTCTGAGATCGACGACGACGAGCGGCTTTGCTTCCACAGTCCTTGCACCCGGTCCCTCAACCCAACCCTTGCCCACCATGGGCCGCACACGCCTCAAATCTAAAAGGGCTTCCACGACGACGACGACCCCCGCTACTACAAAAGAGTCGAGCTCAACATTCATCCAACCCGCTACCCGTCCTGAACCCTCCCTCGACGCCCTCTTCGCCAAAGCCCAATCGCTCCTCACCCAAACCGACTACGACCTCGCCCAAAAATTTGCACTCCGCATCCTCGGCCGGTACCCTTCCCACCACGATGCACGAGAGCTCCTGGGCGTGACGCAGCTCGAGAAGGGTGAGCTGGACGATGCACGAGTCGTACGTGTTTTTATGACATTCATAATTACGGAAGGATGCCGATTGTTATGGGAAATGCGATATATGCGCTTCCTACTAGACATTCGCAACTCTCATCCCGCCTTCCCCTGGTGCTCCCAACCCACCCCCTCCATCTGCACACCTCTACCTTGCTCAACTCAGTGACGATGACCCATATCTGGCGCTCAAGCACTACGAAGCTGCCGCCGGACTACTGCATGCGCAGCTCAAGGGCAAGGAGCGCGCGTCCGCTGGCTCGCTGTCTGTCAATGCATTGCCGACTTCTGGAAAGCAGGGCGAATCGGAGACGGAGATTGACATTCGGCGGAACATAGTCCGAGTGTTGGTCGCAATGGTGGAAATTTGGATGTCACCGACATATGACCTCTGGTGAGTCCTCACTTGCATATCCTCATATAGTCCTTAGACGCCCCCAGCTAAGCTCCGATATCGTGATCATATCTGCTTACCCTATCTACAAACAGCTTTGAGCCTAATGCAGAAGCGACCTGCGAGTTGTTGCTGAAGCGAGCATTCGAGATTGACGGAGAGAACGTGGAGGCGCTCGTATCGTTGTCATCTTTCCGGCTTTCACAGCAGCGCGAGGAGGAAGCTAAAGAGGCCGCAATGCGTGCGTGGGCGGTATGGAAGGATGTTGACGATGGTGAGTCACCTTTTTTTGAA
This sequence comes from Hymenochaete sp. R1, assembly GCA_019400425.1. Taxonomy (NCBI): domain Eukaryota; kingdom Fungi; phylum Basidiomycota; class Agaricomycetes; order Hymenochaetales; family Hymenochaetaceae; genus Hymenochaete; species Hymenochaete sp. R1. Next base: position 21,196 of record JAFREE010000180.1, read on the forward strand.
TCCAGCCCTAGCGTATGCCGTTGCCCTCCGTACTCTAGTAGTAGCTAAAAATTGAAAACCAGACGACCAAGCCCTACCATCCATCCCTACCCGAATCGAGCTCACGAAACGATTCCTCGAACTTTCCGAGTATGCACCCGCATTACTCGTCCTCCAATCGGTCCTCGCCGCAGACGACCAGTCCGTTGACGCGTGGTACCTCGAGGGTTGGTGTTTCTTCTTGATGGCGGAGCAGGCTAAAGAGAAGAGTGATTCGCGGGAAGGGGGACGAAGAGATAGCGAAGGGGGTGAGGGGAAAGAGGCTGAAGATGACGGGGAGTTGGGATGGGAAGAGCTTGCGGGAGATTCGAGGGAGTGTTTGGATAGGTGTCGGGCGGTGAGTGAATTCCATCATTTTTCTCAATTTTTGCAACTGAATTCATCCTAGCTGCACACATCGTTAGGTCATCCAGACGAAGGTCTACTACAGCACACAGATGAACTTATAGCTCAATTAGATGCATTGAGTATCAAACCTTCTGCTGAGGGTGAGGATGAAGCTGGTGATGGTGACGGTGAAGGCGCGGAAGGCTGGGAGGACGTCGAGGATAGTGATCCGGATGTAGAGATGTCATGACCGTGCGCTGCATGTACTTTTCCATTTAAAAAGTCTTGTGTAGAGCTGTGCAGTGTATTGTAAGAGTTGCGCGGATATACATATACATAAGTGAAAAGTAGGGGTTGACTGTACTTCTAATCATTAGCGAAAGCTCGTCTATGTCTAATGCTGGGGTAAGAAAGCTTCTGGAACAGGTCTATACAGAAAGCTCTTGCTGTCCCTTATGTCCTTCATCCTTCGACTTCGAGTTATCTTCGCCAAACACCATATTCCAGAGCTCCGGGCCATCCCGAATTAGGCACTACCCAAGTGTTAATACATTTTCCACGCGCTTGGCGAAGAGAATCTTGTACTCACGATGACAACTTCGACGGAGATGAGCAGAATGATGATGAGCTCCATGCGGTGAGCAGAGGACTGCAATGACAACCTCGAGTCAGACGAAGGACTCATTTTAGTGGTTAATATGTCCGTACCTCTGTGAGCAGTTCCCGGAGAACCGATTGCACCTGTGGACCATTGATAAGAAGAAATGTTGGGGAGTGACTAAGGATGACTTACGTCGGCTGCGTAAGTGATTTTATCATTTAGCGAATGGGTCCTTGACTTGATGTCTAGGGCGGCTGACATTGACTTGAAATATACTGCAGAAAAATTGTGACGAAAGCTTTGAGCAACGCTGTAACAAAGAGTGCAATTCCGAATTACTGACGTTCCAAGTCCGGCTCCGCCCAATAGAAGTCCGGCGTATCGAGGAAGTTCTCATGGTTGAGATTCAAACCCTGTCGGAACAGCATCAAGTCTCCAAGCTTCATTATGACGTCCTTCCGCCTCAGTCCGACCTTTCCGGTCTTGGAGAGAGTGACGGGCAATGCTGAGACGGAGGAGAGGAAGGCGTCGAGTTTGGCTTCGAGGGCGGAGAGGGCAGAAGAACGGGCGAGGGCTTGGGAGAAGGCGTAGCGAGCGAGGAGGGTGTCGCGAGGGAGGATCGTTGGGGCATTTGTAAAGGATGTGGGTAGAGTGGTAGGTTCTTGAGGAGGGGGACTCTGACCGAGGATGATGAGATCTCCTTGAAGGCGAGTCTGCCTGCGAGAGAGATGAGATGAATAATTCAGTATTGATATTTTAGAAAAAAAAATATGAAATATAAAAAATAAAAAATAAAAAAGACTAGGCAGGCAGTACTCAACACTCACTCGTTTGGATCCGTTACAAACTCAACGTCTTCCGTCTCTCGCTCCTTCAACCTCCCAATCTCAACAAAAGTCCCTTCCAAAAAGTCTCTCGCAAACTTGTACGCATCCACGTCCTCAAGACCCCAGCACACAAGCGTCCCATTCTCAAACACGAATATCTCTCCCTCGCGTCCATCGAGACCCGCCCATCGCGGCAGCCACCAAGCAGCCTGCAGGCGGATGGCAGACGATGGGAGTCGCAGCCGGAGCTGTGGGAGGAGATACCGTTCGGCGGTGGTGAGGATGGAGACGGGGCGGATGGAGGACCGGGTCGGGGTCGGGTTTGAGCGGATGGGGAGGGACTGAGCTGCTGTTCGACGGAGCTGCGTCGCTGCCTTTGGTTTTGGCTTGGCGAGGTCGGCGGAGGGATTATCATCGCTGGGCTTCTTGGAGGCGTACATCCGGACGAGGGAGGGTTGAGGACGTGTGGTAAACTTATGTAGCTGGCCGATGGTAATGCTGTTATTCGAACACTTTGGTCGAGTAAAACTGGAGCGCAGATTCGACCACACAAGTGAACGAGCTGCGTTCATCTGAAATATTTTTTTAGGAAATTTATTAGAAACGTTGAGGATTGAATGAGTTTAAAAACATTACATTGAGAAAGGCCAGGAATGGATCGTGTAGCTGCTGCTGGGAGAAAGGAAAGGATGCCGGACGACGCGACTCCCTTCATCAAGTCAGTCCTTGCCTTCCGACCACCATCACCATCGCCTCCGCTTCACTTACCTCTTAGTCATAACAATACACGTAGACGGGCGACGATGGAAGAAAGTATTAGCCTCGAAGAAACCAACAGGATTCGTGTCTCTATTGGTCTCAAGCCCCTCACAGATGACAGAGCTCCTGCAGACTCTGCGGAGCAGACCGCAGAGAGGAACTACACCAATCGCAGAGAGGATGAGAAGAAGGCTGCAGAGGCAAAGTATGGTGTTCTCTGTCTGTCTACTCTCTGCATATGCTAACTGAGTGTCTTGTTCATATTGCAGGCGGATACAGGATGGCATAGCAAAGTGAGTATACATTTCCTGCCATTATTTGTGTCTCGTCCAATGCTTCTACTCTTCTCCACAGCTAAGTCCCGGTCGCTCATGCGCCTTGTCCACTTCTTAGGGTAAAGAACAAGCGTGAACTCAATGCAGCGCTAAAAGGTGCCACCTTGGGCGACGCAGACGCCGATGCGGATGACACCCTGAAATGGATCAAGAAAGCTAAGAAGCGCGAAAAGGAACTTGCGAAGAAGCGAATGGAGGAGTTGGAAAGCTTAGACAAGCATTTTCAAGGGGAAGATTACACCGAGAGTACGTCGTGCAGTGTCAGATAAGTTAACTCAGATACTAATTGATCTTATTTGTAGAGGACCTCGAAGGCATAAAAGTTGGGCATGACTTGGAAGAATTGGGAGAGGGCGAAGATCGAATCCTCACACTCAAGGACAGTAGAATTCTTGATAATGAGGGCAAGTGCGAATCTACCCTTTGGCTGCTGTGGGAGCTGACTTCATTTTGCAGAGGATGAACTGCAAAACGTCGAGATGGCCGAATCGGAAAAGACGAAGAAGATCAATGAATTGAAAACCAAGAAGCGTGATTACAAAGGCTATGACGACGAGGAATTCGCAGAAGGTCAAGCGGGGATACGAAAGTCCATTTTGGCTAAGTACGATGAGGACCTTGAAGGACCTCAAGAAACTGTAAGTTTTCGGCCCATCTTCTGACCCCTCGTTGCTCATCTCTATTTTTACAGGGCTTCCGTCTCGGCAGTAGCATACCTCGCAAGTCCGAGAAACTCAAGGAAGAACAATCTCAAGCTGCTGCGGCTGTCAATAAATCATTATTATCGATTGATTATTCAAGTAAGCAATATCGACTTTTCACAGGAGTCCTGGTGCTCATTTTCGGGGCAGAGAACATGGAGATTGCGGACTATTTACAAGAGGGTGATGTCGGTTTCAAAAAGTTAAAGACAAAAAAGAAACGTCCTTCCCGACGAGTTGCGGCGGACTCTGGTATTGAAACAACGAAGGTCGAAGACGGTATGGACGTGGATGGTCCGGCATCCGTTCCAAGGGCAAGGAATTTAGACACAAATTTTGTGGACGATGATGAGCTTCAGGCTTCTTTAGCTCGCGCACGAAGAGCAAAGACTAAGAAACCCAAAGGACCGACTCAAGAGGAGATAGCTAGGAGGGGTGAGTCACTAAGATTGGATCTTAGTTTCAATCAAGCTGAGATGTTTGTAGTGGCTGAGGAACGTACACGATCATCCAATGGTACGGACAATCCTATCAAGATCGAAGATGACGAAGAAGATGGCGTAGGTCTCGTGTTTGACGACACGTCAGAATTTATCCGCGCAGTCCAATACGACCCCGTCGCGGTGAAGCAAGAACCGAGAGAAACGTCTCCAAAGGTTAAAGCGGAATCTCCTCCAGCTGTGGGCACTGGTGACGTGGATATGCAAGAACCGGACGATGACGATGAACGTGAATTAGGCGAGGTGGACATGAAAGAAGAAGAGGACGATGAGGCTATGCTTCATGCCCTGGAGAAGGCTATGAGTGCTGCAGATTCTACAGTGAAGCAAGAGGAGGGGGAAGCTACGCTCGGAACGTCAGCAGCACAAACGCATTCCACAGGACTTGCGACTACATTAAATATCCTGCGCCAGCAAGGTGTCCTGTCGGGCCCCTCCTCTGATCAAGTGGAGCGCGAGAAGACGCAGAAGAGACGAGATCTGTGGCTCGCTGAATACCGTGCGCAGACGGCTCTACGGGAGCTCGAGCGTGTCCGCGCAAAGGGCGAGAAGAAAGATCAGGCCCAGCGAGAGTATGAGAACCGTATGCGTGAGCAGCAAGAAGCTCGGGATGCCATGAGCATGTTCAAGGACTACAAGCCAGACGTGAACATCAGATACCATGACGAGTTTGGGCGGGAGCTGACGCCGAAGGAAGCGTGGAAAGCACTGTCGCATCGTTTCCACGGAAAGGGCTCAGGAAAGATGAAGACGGAGAAGAGGTTGAAGAAGATCGCAGAGGAGAAGAAGAAAGAGGCGATGATTAGCGGGGATACGCCGTTGAGTATGAATAGGGCATTCCAGGCAAGGCAGGAGAAGACAGGCCAGGCTCACTTTGTATTGTCTGTCGGTAATAGAGGGTATGCTCTTTTTCTTTACCGCGTCATTTCCTGTGTCATTCTAATAACACTTTTACAGTGCCGTCCCCCAAGCCGCCGAGTTCCTCGACCCACCGACGCTCTCAAAGGGCAAGACCGAAAGGAAAAAGGCGAAAAAGAACAATGCGAACGGCAAGGACGGGTTCGACTCCAACCTCGACGGCGGAAGCTTCACACCAGGGCGCGAGTACTCGAGCATGAGCCCCGGCCCAGATTCACGGAACTCGAACTCGCCTGCGCCAACGATGATGCGGCCCAGTTTCTCGCAGGTGTCGGAGCCAGCGAGTGGGGTGGGAACGCCTACGTCTGCGTCAGGAGGTGCGGGTTCGGAAAGGTCGAAGGTCGCATTTGGGTTTGGGATGAAGAGGAAGGCAGATGAGATGAGTGTGAATGGGCCAAGCAAGAGGCGGTGATAGCGCACTTTCGTCTCGTCTCATTTTGTCCTTTTCAGTTAAATCAGTTGCTGCACACACCCATTGTATCTTAAAACAGATAATATCTATTACTGAGTCCAAGCTCCAGCGTTTTCGTGCACTTTGACGAAGATCATATCCTAAAACTAGACAGCTTAAGCCCGCCCGCGAAAGTGATCGACGTACAAGTCAACGATCACCTGAGTCTCCGTGCCATCCATCCATCCTCCTACTTTCCTCACTGACCAGCACCTTTCTTCTGAAACAATATCATCTTTATTTCTTCCTCCGGCTATGGCTATCTGCAAAGCATCCAAACCTCTCAAGGTCCGCGTCTCCCGCCAAAACTCTCAACGCATCGGGCCCTCGCTCACTCAACACATACGCAACGTCACTCGGCGAGAGGGCGTTCATGTCCAGCTACCCCCGCCGGTCGCAGAGGCGCCTAGTAGCGCCGGAGCTTCTACGGTGAGTTGCATGTGAACGTAACGGAGATACTGAAGCTGAAGGGAATTCCCGGATAATTTTTGTGTGGCATTGATAGGAAAATGTGTCGGAGTGGAACTCGTTGCTGATCACTGCCCGAGCTAATAGGGGTCCATTCTGGGATGTTAGCACACAACAGTATGTTCAATTTTCTCTTAATACGATATCTCCTACCTAATGTATCCGATCTATGTTCTCTAATCTATCGCAATTGCAGATTCTTGGTCGAAAAGGACTCAGAACTCTTCTATGACCCGACCCCACTCCTCGACGCCGCCCGCTCCCTCCATCCCCAACCGACCCCTCAACAATCCCAACAACCACCCAGTACGCCACAACAGCGTGGTCAACAACCGAATTCGCACTCCGCACATCAGGGTATGCCTGGTGGTGGGCCAGGACAACGACAGGCTGCACCAGGTTACCCCCATCCAGGTCAAGGCGTTCCCTTGGGATACCCACCCGGGACACCGAACATGAGCCCCATGCGTTCAGGAGCGGGCGGCGCTGGAGGCGTAGGGATGCAACATTATCCCGGGACGCCTGGGGGTTCAAATGCAGGTCCGGGTGGTGCGCCGGGCACGCCGGGGTACTTTGAGATGCAGAACCAGAGCCCTGGGAGGGCGGGCGCGGGAGGGATGATGAATGGGATTGCGTTGGGAAGTCCGGAGGCGGGGATGTATGGGGGGCGGAGGATGACCAGGGGGATGAGTGATGTGGGTGGTGGTTACGGATACACTTAGGATTGATTGGGTTGCTGCAAGTTTCTTTCCGTAAATGATTTGCGAAGCTCCAAGAGAGGTCGCAGAATCCTGTTTATTGCTTTCATTCGCTGTTCGATTTATTTATGGGTGTTCCTTTCGTACTCGTTAACATTAGCTATGTACGTGCAAGTTTCGAATGAGTATGATTGTGGTATGAACATAGTATATGTTATATTGATATGCTGGTGATGGACCAAGTCCTTATGCATTTGGATCCTAAAACAAAATGCATGAAACTATGTATACTTACTCAGATCAGGTATCAGGGACTATAAATCCCCGACACTTCTGAGGTTTAGCTCCCTTGCAAGTAAGCATCTACCTTGATCCCTTCCCTTTGCTGTCTCGAAAGCTTTCACAAGGTTAGCTTGCCCCTCATCCGTCCTTCATGGGAAATGGGGATTAGCAGAGTTCATGTGTGACACTTGTACGATCGAGTAATCCCTTACCATTTCACAGCATGAGCATTTTTTTCCAAGGCGACTTTAACTGTCGCCCACGAGAATCGGACAAGAGAAGGGTATCCGAACGTTGGTTCAATGGCTTCTCTCAACCACGCCTGCGTCTTCGGGTCTAGCATCCGCGGTCAGGACCTTGTCGATGAAATATGGGACAGCTATTAAATACACACCTGAAGGGTACCCGCTTCCCCTCTCCTCCGGCCACTCATACCCAGGAGTCGATTCATGCTCCTCAAACGCCCACCCCGTCACCCACGCATCTCTTGTCACCTTCGCAGCCACACTCGCCGCGCCAACAATCTTGAACTTCGAGTCGGCCTTGGCGGTAACGGTGAATTCGATTCCCGGAAAGAGCTTGGAGAGGTAGGCTTCGTAGGTGGTGGTGTTTCCGAGGGCGTCGACGTAGACCTCGGAGAGCTCGATGTTTTGGGCGAGGACCTCGCGGATGAGAGTGATCGTTGCGTTCTCAGCTTGTTTGCTGAGGTTTGTCGGGGGTCGCCTTAGCATTCCATCCGAGATTGCTTGTGGGCTGATGATGGAATTGATGTCGAATAAAAATGGATATGGCAAAAAGGCTCGGATGCCTTACCTGATGACTCTCACTGCCCACGCAAGGTTGCTTGGGTCTGAGCTCAGAGTTTCCAATAAGCTTGCTCGGTTCTCAAGTGTGAGAGTCTTCGAGTCTTTATTTAAGAGCAGTTCATGGAGACTCTTCAGTCAAACTTTGTGATTAGAGTGCAGGGCGCACACACCAGCAAACCCGAGCTCCTCCAATTGTTCCTTGTAAGCCACAGGACAATACGCAACCCCGTAGACCATAGGTCCCATCACAGGACCTCTCCCCGCCTCATCAACACCCAGCATATATGGTCCGTCTGCCGTTGGCTTCGATGAATGATACGAATAAGTTTCTCGGAGAGGACGCAGTGGATTTGGGAGGGACGGGATGGCACCGGACTGCGCGATGTCGGCGGTGACGGTGATGGATTGGTCCTGCGATGTTGATGATATCTGAGACTGTTGTGAGTCAATGAGGGTTGATTGAGAATCTTGTTGGGGTTGCGAGATGTTTGAATCTGTCATGACTGTCTATCCCGCGCAGGGGAAGGGGATGGAGGAACAAGGAAGGATGCGAAACGCGTCGCGACGCGTCGTCGATGCATGCTTTCAAACGCCGATCCCAGTTTAGAAAGAACGAATTTTAGGCCTTTCCTTGAACTTCAATGCTCATGTACATCCTGCCTCACTCAACCAATCTTGTGGTAAGGATTTCTAATTTTTATTCGAGAAAACCTAGCTACACATAGCTCATTAAATCTAACCAACAGTTCCAAGCTTACTTCAGAACCGCCGGGGTTTTTTTGCTGTCGTTGAAGAGGAAGTGTAAGGACGTCAGCACGATGCTCAAGAATAAGGAATATTGAAGAGAACTTACGCCGAGCTTGGAGTCCTCGCCGTTATGGGTAGACACCCCACGACGACGAGGCCAAGTAATCGACCCAGTCTCAGACACTCCTCGCTACAGGTGGTACCCTGCAACGACGAGGCTGGGTAGCCGGAAATCTAAACTACAGCACACAATCTTAATCCCATCCCGAAAGGCACTTGCAAGGCCCCTCCCCATAGCTCTCACCCTCCGTCGGTTTCGCCCTGCAATAGAAATGGAAGTTAGTATTGACGTACCTCACACTAAATTGGGGAGGGATTGTTGAGCTTGACCCTCCTAGAAACTGTCAGCCATCAACAGGAAGAGAAAAAAGAAAGGTTATAAAATAGGAGACCCGCGGCCACACAGGGGCGACGGGCCGGGCTGATGCAGGAGGTTCAAGTCTGGGCTATATAGGTGAAGAAGAAGAGGATAGGTCAGAATGACGATGGAGAGTGGCTGACGATCATGATGGAGGCAACACTGACTTGAACACCGCTCCTCCTACCATAGTCCCCCGTGGCCGGCCGGCACACGAGAAAGACTATACCGTTCGCCAAGGCCCCAGACCCTAGTCAGGTCAGGGAAAGTTCAGCATCGAAGTGAACATTGGGAACTGAAACAACATACCAAGGCGTCGGCCACTTCTTTCGCGGGCCCACCCATCCTGATCCATTCGACCGCGGTCATGGCATCGACCATCAACACCAGCCGGCTGGCCAGATGTCGTGGCGTGCTCTCGCTAGGCATAGCTGATTTATTACACCCTCGTATACTCACATGCCCGCCCAAGGCAGAGGTGCAATATACGGTAGCCTTTACGGGTGCTTCAGGCCGGAAGCTTGGCCTGGAAAAAGTCGAGGTAGATGGTAGTGGTGCGGAGGGAAATGCTTCTGGGGGGAATGAAGAGTGGATAGGGAGAGGATTATATAGACTAGATCGAAGGTGAGGCTGGTGATTCTCTATTTGGAATCGAGGCTGACAGTAGCTCGTCTTTTACTTTGGTAGAAATTGGTATTCTCTTGGACCAAACTCGAATGCTACTTCGTAAGGCAAGGTCGATGTGTTTTCTATGGGAGCAGCGGCGTACTTCCACGATGTTCCACCGGCGCTGCATAACTGTTCGAATGGAAGTAATGTGCAATGCAAAGTAATTTTGCTTGTATATAGCTCAGTACTTATGCCTTTTCGTCGCTCTTTTGAATACTAACAATCACAATGTCCACATCTAGCGCGAACAACAGCCTGAAACGTAAGAAGTCTTCGACTGATTGGGACTTCAGGAGAAGTAATCCCAACTCCAACGAGGATTTATTCACCTCAGATTTCCGTTCTCTCGTCGGGTGGTGTAATCATATGAAGGACTTGGTCCACGCCTTGGATACGAAGCAATGGGGTATTAGGGGAGCTTTCGACGCCGCGAAGCCCCCTGGAGTCGCTTTCAGAACCAAGAAAGACTTCTGGGTTTCACGTCTTGAAAGTCAAAAGAGTATACTAGGGCACAGCGTAAACGCAGATCAGGTGGCTCTTCTCGAGCAATGCGATTCTCGGCTAAACGACTTATACGCCCTCTCTCAAAGCTTCACAAATGCCGCATCAGTTTTTGAACTCACAATTATCGAGAGACACAAAAGGGAGTATACGAACTGGGAAAAGGCGCAGAGACTCGTTAACAACTATCGCTCCCTTGAAGTGAATGTCGACAATGTGCTCGCAAGCTGGAGGCAGCGCAACGCAGTCACGGTTGACAATTCAACAGTGCAGAAAGATATTCTCAGCGAACTAGCCGATATAAAGGCAACATCGGAAGCCCTCATCGAGGATCTTCGCACACGAGAAATAAAGGTCCTCGACGAGCGGGACAACAACAGTCGTTTATTCAACGACACTTCGATCGACTCCGCCAGCGCGAACACTTTGCGGAAGCAATTATTTCTTCACGACGAGGAGGTGCTCAATACAGTACGGGTTATGCGAACTCAGGCAAGGTTCGAACTTGTTTGTTCTGGACTCCAAGATAAGCTATAATTGAATTATCATTGGTTGATTAATCAAGGTAAACGGAGGCAGTTTCTCTTGTAGTTCCCTTGCATTAGCTTCCTAATTGTTCTCCTTCAATGCATACCGGTTTTCAGCGTGTATCAAACCTTCTTCCTTTGCCTTCTAACCGAGTCAACCTTTGTCACTTTGCAGCTTATCACTGGCAGTCAATGACATCCTAGCATCTCTAGGAACATGTTGCCAAGTAGCACATGGATTATCGCGCAGGCCACATCTCATGGAGCTTTCAAATCCAGTGTCCCGAACGAAGAGCGAGCAGCTCCGAGCGTCCGAAACAAGTAGTCCTGTTATATTCATCGTACTCGTTACTGCAAAGTCATGTAAGGTAATTTCATCCCGCCATAAGGAAGCCAGTTCCTAGGAGTCCCACGGGAGATTTCGCATCATGCAAACAGCATTTACTCTCTATCCGCCTCTCGTCGATTCTCTTTCCCTTCTGTCTCAAGTCGAACTTCAAGGTTAGTTTAAACCTATCTTCCTTTCGACTCCGTAGTTCTCATGGTCACCTTACGGATGAAAATGATAATGCTACCGTCAACTTTTGCCAGCAAGCAAGAGAGTTGCTCAGGTATCTCCCTGTATGACATATTCCAATTTTGGAGGGTCTATCCATAATCTCAACCTCAACTACTCGATAATTAGAGCGGTGTCTCTAAACGTTTCGAGAAGCCGTCCGATCAATTGAAATTAATCTTAAAGTGCGGAAGCGAGTTGCAGGCAGATCTCGACGCCGTCAGAGCGCCGCAATTTTGGAATTATGGCTGAGGGCTAAAGTCACAGCAGGCATAGTCGACTCATTTGGCTGAACATATTCGTCAAAAAGCGTGAAACATATGCATTATATGTTTTGGGGTTTTTTTGTGTCAATAAATCCGAAAATATATCCTTACTTTGGCAGGGGGATTAGAATATATTTTCGAATATTAATGACCTTGAAACCCCCAAAACATATAATGAATATATCTCACACTTTTTGATGAATATGTTTGGTCAAATAATTCGACTATGCCTGCTGTGAGTGTATGAGAAATGTTGTCTCCCAGGTGGCCAAGAGCCAAGCATTTCGAGCCTTCGAATGCAATGGAAGACCTTGAGCCTGAAGATCTGCAATGGAAAATATATTCAGCAGGGAGAATGTGCAATGGTCTTCATCCGAAAGTCTACAATTACATAAACTGAATAGATGCGTTGCATTTACCAATGATAGGTCTTTGCATGGACTAACTATCATTGTTAACTTCAGTCAAGGTAAGCATGGAAGCAAAGATCGACATTGGTATAAACACGCACATCAGTTCACAACAACATACTTCAAGTTCACCGTCCTCTTTCATCTATCATCTTCTAGAAGGTTATCGTAACCTTAGGAATGTCCACATCCTCCAATCCAAGTCAAAGCGCCTGCGCGAAGAAGCTCGCCTGACAATGAGAAAGATGGCTCCCGTTCCAAGCGTCGTGCTTCCGCTGTGGAAGATGAGGAAATATCCAAGAAGTATGCCTACAGGCGACTCCTCGAGACCGTCGAAGACGTACGAGAAATAATTTCTCTAGTTCTTGGCGTTGTAACGAAAGGCTGGAAGAATCTTCTAGACAGCCACGATAAAAAAATTCAGAGCACAATTTAAAGCTCGATGTGAGGCAATACAGGAGGATATAGGGCTCCCGGAGCGAGTGCTGGAGATAGAGAAAGCCCAGCCACGGTTCCAGTACCTCTATGATGAGCTCCGTGATCTTGACTTTATAGGCACACAATTCTCAAACCTTATGGAGCTCTACAAAGTGTTGCCCTACGTCCATATCTTTTAACAAAGGTTGCAAGAGTTGCGTAAGATCGAGCATGACGATACAGTTGAAACGCTTTGCGGCAAGCTTACGTAGGATACGACGCCGAATCGTGACCGAGAGGAGAAAGAAAAAATTCCTAGCAAGAGACAACTTTGGGATCCGAAAGAGCCTTTTTGTTACCTCCAAGGCGTCGAGGAACTTTCCGTCCGGGCGATCAACGCACACCACGTCAGAGAAGCCAAGGAACTTGACAGGCGAGAGGCCAATAAGATTTTTTCTTTGTCGAATCCGGTTATCAATCCAGCGCTGAAATGAACTAAAGGCAGACGCTGATCCACTACGAGGTTCCAATGTTGTAAAATATGTGCGAGAGGATAGGAGGACGGGGGAGCGATTTCTGGTAAAGTCTGCGAAACTGGAGAATTTTCTGGCGAGTAATAGGATAGCATGGCGAAGACGACCAAAGAAGTTGACGCACTGGCAGGATAGCGTTAGTAAGCCAAAGCCGCCATCCGCTTAGACTATCCATCCACGACTCTAGGCGCATGCGAATGACTCAGTATTTTCTGATTCCTCTGTTTAGGTTTTTCTCCTTAAAATGGATACCCTGTATACTTTTGAAGCGTCGTGAAACTGCGTGCACATAAATTACGGCAAAACGAGACCTTAACCAATTACTTAAAGTTCTTCCCTGGCCCTTTCAACCACCTCTTCAGCCACCTCTGCATTCTCAGTAAGGTTCTGAACCTTTTCCTCCACAAATGCTGCGAGAATGTTCGCCTTGATCTTGATTTCGTCAAGCTTCTCGGTACTGAGGCTTCGCTTCTTGAGGATTGAAGTCAACCTTTCGGTCTCTTTCTTGATCCACCCCTCAGAACCACCCAAAACTTTCTTCATCACTTTCAGGTAGTATTGAGCGGTTGAGCCAGCGCTACCGGACAAGGTAGTAGCCTCCTCGAATATCGCATTCCGGGCATCAGCAGCCGCTGTGTAGAATTTGCTGGCGACGGTGTCAAGGTACGCGATTCGACCAGCCTGGTTCCAATGTCTTTAATAACGCTCCATAAGTGAGTGAATAGTATTGTTCTTACCTCTGCATTGAGGCCTCCGCCTGCAGCGCGCTGAGTACCACATCTTTCATTCAAGAAGTTGACCAGATCCTCTTCAGTACGACCCCCATCATAATCCTCGCCTTCCTTGTTGTCTTTGGAAAAGAACTTAATAGTAGGGAATGAGCTGATACCATATTTGATCGCGAGGGGAGCGTTCGCCTGTGCATCCGCATCTACATTGGCGAGGACACACTGAGTGGTACTTGAGAATTAGGACAGCAAATATGTAGATAATCACTCACTTTGCTTTCCGGCAAGAAGGTTTGCGCGACGTCTTCATATATTGGCTTCAAACGTTTACAATGTCCGCACCAGGGAGCCTGGTCAGCGAACATTAGATCATTTCCCAGCCTCGAGTGTATAAGTTTATTTACCGTGAACGTAACGAGAACATCCTTCGATTCATCCTAAGGGTAATATGCAACATGAGAAAGGTAACACATTCGGGACAAGCCTCACTCACCATCACAACATCGTCAAACGTATGGGTGTCCAGAACTAGAGTAGCACCAGCTGGGGGAGCTTTAATGACGGGTTTGACTTGTGACTTGCCCAATACACTGGAGAATGTGTTGGCGTCAATGAGTGACACTATAGAAATATACTGACATACAATTTCATCAGTGAATCAATATCACGTTGGCCTTGGTACGTCTCAGGTTCACCCCCATCTGCGTTGAACCATTTCAAAGCTACAGGGCAAGCATTTAGCAACACACTTCAGCCAAATAGACTATGCAGCTCACTCGGGAATCCAGTTACACCATACGATTTTCCAAGAGGCTTGCCAACGCCGTCGGCATCCACTTTGGCTATAACGACTTTATCTTTTGCATGCGAGTACGCATCTGCCAGCTGTTCATAAATGGGCGCCAAATTCTGTAATCATAGGTTTGGTTCAGCATGGCCCTGCTCCTCGATGTCAAGACAGCGAGCGTACTTTACAGTGTCCACTATACAAAGAAGTCAGATTGCGGGAGAATTAATGCGTTATTAGTGAGCTTACCACCAGGGAGCAAAACTAGTTGTTTGAAAAAGAGAAGGGAGAAAGACACATGTCAGAAAGAACTAGACATTTTAGCAGGTTACACCCGGCTCACAATTCAACAAGGGCTGGCTTGCCTTTCCCTATGTAACTGTCAAAGTTATCGGGGTTTAGTTCGATCACATTCGAGGCTGCCGCGACGGCGCCGAAAAAGAGGCCCGCAAATGTCGAAAGACGGGCAAACATAACAACAGCGGTGGTGGTGAGAGGAAGAGGAATGAGTGAAGACGTGTCATCAATAATAATGAAGGTGCTCTACGACGCGACGTGGAAGCCGTGGGAAAATTACACCAGACCGTGTCAATCGCCTTTCGTTTTGCTCGGCGTCTCATTCGCAGCCCACGTTCAGTATCCCAGACACACCAAGGCGCCTCGGACGAGGAAGTCTAGACAGACGTAGGAACTGTTTTATTCTCATGCTTCAGGAGCAAACTTCAACTATTTCCTGTTTCTGGTTCAACCTCCGACGGTTCTTACCGTGGCGGCGAGAGTGTATCCGTAAGACACGTTTTCAATCCTTACACACTTCAAGAGCACTGCACTCTTATTCCAAACTTCTTTGAGCACCACTGTAGAGGATTTTAGACCTTTCACGCTCTACTGTGAGATTTCAACGAACGAAAGGCTTCGTCAAGCCGGAACGTAGACCCAACCCGACCCAGCTATCCCGAGAAGAGACGGTACCAGGTACGTGTCTTACCCTATGCTTACCCTACATCCTGTACGCTTTTCGACTCTTTTCACGATTACTCAGACTCAAACTACTCGCAAAGCCGTGTTCTTTGTAAGGAGATGACTACGTTTTGACCGACGCGGATAGCAGTTAAAAACGCGGATCACGTGGATGTTTTACTCAGCTCTTTGGGAAACTAGAGAAACTAAACTAGAAAATGAATGGTTTAGATCGCGCTTTCTCTCAGACTCTTCCTTTCGTACCGCCGCATATTGAGCCAAGTCAAAAATAACAAAAATGGAAAGAAATGGATTGTCAGGCCCATCATTCCATGATGTCGAAGACGACCAGTTCTTGGACCCCAACGACATCTTGCAAGAAGTTATAGACGATGGCGATCTCGTTATGGACGAAGAAGGGGAGCTCGGAGACGGTGACGAAGATGGCGAGGGCGAGATTTTCGAAGATGAGCCAGCCGATGACATTGTTTACGAAGACAACTCAATACAACACTTCCCGCTGCACGGGAAATCCGTCTTCTCCGTTTCTATGCATCCTTCCCAACCCATCGCTGTGTCAGGCGGTGAGGACGATATGGGATACATATGGAACGTTGAGAACGGAGAGCTAATCGTAAAGCTCACGGGGCATACGGATAGCGTGACAAGCACTGAATTTAGCTCGGATGGAGAACTGGTCGCGACGGGAGGTATGGATGGGAAAATACGATTATGGCGGAGGGTAGGGACGGAGCATTGGAGGCAATGGGAATTTATTACGGCTTTAGAAGGACCAGATGAAGTGATGGTGTGTGGAACTTGATTTTTTATATATCAAATGTTCAAGCTGCGTGTTCCAGTGGTTGAAATGGCACCCTAGAGGTGCTGTGCTTCTTGCTGGGTCAAATGATGGAACGGTTTGGCTATGGCAATGTGAGTAACATCCACGTCTTTCATGGATTATCCATCCGTTGATGTTTCCTCATCTTCAGTGCCATCTGGAAATACCATGCAAGTCCTATCAGGCCACACCAGCCCCGTACAATGCGGACAGTTCACCCCAGACGGTCCGTCTTATTCTCATTACTCTGTATATATGCAACCCCCGCTCATGCTCACGTTCATCTCTTTTCCATACCCAGGAAAGCGCATCGTAACTGCCGACGCGGACGGAACCCTCATCTTTTGGGACCCTCGCTCCTCTTCCCCTATATTCAAACTAACCGCCTCTGACGCCCGATTCGACCTCGAAGGCATCACCTCCGTCTCCGTCAACTCCTCTTCCACACTTGCCGTAGTCGGTGGCGTTTCGGGCGGTGTGCGCGTTGTGAGCCTCAGCAAAGGCGACATCGTTGGGGCTTTGGAGGGTCATAGGGAGGGAGAAAGTGTAGAGAGTGTTCAGTTTATCGAGCTAACGGGAGTTGGTGCGGGGAGCGGAGGCGGGGTGGTGGTTACGGGTGGGACGGATGGGAAGGCTTGTATTTGGGATTTGTCAACGATGCGGTTGAGGACGTCCATCGAGCATGAGGTAAACTGTGAAAAATATTCGGCAATGAAATCACGAACTCTAACATAAATCATACAGGATGCAATCACTTCACTGCTTGCCCACCCCTCACCCAAAAATCACCTTATCACATCCGCGTCTGCTGATCGGACTCTACGTACCTGGGACGCGCGAACAGGCAAACTCTTAAAAGAGCACAAAGGCCATTCCGGGCCGATTCTCAGTGCTTCGCTTGGTCTGGAAGGGTCTGTGGTTGTGAGCGCGGGCGATGACGGTGCATGTTTGGTCTTTCAAACAGAGTAAACTCGCCACGAGGAAGTTTTAGATAGAGCATGTACTTGTTTCGTAAACGATCTCCCAAGAATGTTGTATTTACATAACTTGTTATTTGACTCAACACTTTCTATGTTCCGATTTCATCTGCTGGATATGATGAGATAAGACAGCAAGATGTTAAAATTCCAATCTAATCTACCTAGCATAGTTGGGCTTCACTAACATGTATTTGTATGCTACATACTACTTTGTCAACGATACAAGAACAATGAACAGGGAATATCAATACCAGATAATAGTTAAGAGAACGGGATACATTGATATGCACATAAATAGCGAAGCTGAAAGCTTAAAAACAATCGTATATGGTATACGTAGCCGAGCTGCGTCATGAATATATTAAAAAAAAACATGTCGGAAACGAAATGGTCACACAATTAGAAGATGGACTATCCGCGACATAGCTTAAAATTTCCGCGTAGGAAGCCCATTGAGACCACCATCTATAGCTATACCGGGCATTTGGAAGTCCTGTGAATCGGAGGAGTTGGCAGCTGACATCGGTATGGCCGACGTCATCAACAACTCTAGCAACTCAACCGTCTGGCCATGAAGATCGTTCCTCTTTCCCAATCTCGCTATCAGTAAGGGTTCCGAGTCCGAAAGCCCGCCACCCGACTGTGCCCCGAGCGTTGAGCTGGTAACCATGCTTGTCAGACCGCCGTTGAGGAGTCGAATGTCTTGACCTTCGATCACTTGAACAAGGCGCCCGGTCACTTTGTGACGGATCTCGACGAATTCAGAACTGAAAAGGAGTATATGCGACTTGCGGTCCGTAACGCGGGATGCTTGGGCTTCCCACGGAATGATAAAGGCATTTCGGGTCGGTAAACCGTGGCGATCTATGTAGCATCCGAACCCTATAAGCAGTTCTATGTTAGGGAAAATATGTATAAAAAAGTATGTTTAGTTGAAGAGTACCTTCATAAACGACCATGTTTTCAGCCTTGTCGATTCTGACAAGGCCTATGGGCTTCGAGTCCTCGCATTTCTTTTTTAAGCTCCCAATCCGCGGGTCAGAGTCTGCAGCGTTGAAATCTGGGACAACCAAAAGAGAATTGTTTGCTAGG
Organism: Hymenochaete sp. R1; assembly: GCA_019400425.1. NCBI lineage: Eukaryota > Fungi > Basidiomycota > Agaricomycetes > Hymenochaetales > Hymenochaetaceae > Hymenochaete > Hymenochaete sp. R1. Next base: position 39,340 of record JAFREE010000180.1, read on the forward strand.
CTATATGGTGTGAATCACTTATAGCAAAGGATGCACTGCAGTAGGACATACTTCATTGGATCAAGAATGGTGACGCCCTTATCACCGGAAATAGCAATTGTCTTGGCCAAGGTATTGATCTCGATGGCCGACCGTGGAACATAAAATGGCTGACAATAACGATTTAATCATGTTTCCAGTAGAAAACGCAAAATCACAGACCTGCCCGAATTGCTTGAATGATGTGGTCTTGTTTGGGTGAAAACGCGAAATCAAGGGTACATTGGATGCCTCTAGAACGTAAATAGTGGTCTGTCTAAAGCTTTTCGTTGCATAGACCACTAAAAAATCTTGAAATACTGCAACCGTCGCATAGAGCAAGGAGACATACCGACGAGGCGGTTCCTAACGATTCCTGCCCTCGCCAGAACAACATTGTCCTGGTCCGAGATCCGCTCCATCGATGCATCGAGAGTTCGAGGGTCCGCACCGTTCTGACTCACGCGCGCCATAATGTCCATCGAGTACGATAAGAGTAACCCATCGGTGAGGATTATTATTCTACTATTAATCTGAAACGCAGCGATGTATGTGACGTTCTGATATGATAGAACTCGACGAAATTCTTTCAACAAAAATTAGCTTGCTATATATGCGAAAAGAACTTGCTGATAGACGCACTCAATTCACCGCGCATGCAGACGTAAACGCCACCTTCGCATCCAACAACGAAGTAATGTCTTCCTCCGCTTACTGTGGAGAAAAGCAAAATCTTAGCTCGAAGCTCACGAACCATGTACCAAGAAATCTCAACTAACCGAATATCGCTCCTGCGTTGATGGCTCCCGTGAAGAGCTCGTCTGACATGACCGGTACTTTATTGCTACGTATTCTAAACGCTGCATCGTCGATTTTGTTGGGTGCGAACCACTGTACACCGTTAAATACCCTTCGATTTCAAAAGACCAGCACAAACCTTATTCGCATCTTGCTGCGCTTGATGCAATGTTAGAGCATGATTTAAAGACTCATGCCATTTCTGGCGGGCAGGTTCAGTATTTGCGAACAAGGTATAACGGCGTGTGCTCTTTGCAGCAGCATGGTATATCGTAAAAGGGTATTGGGGTCGTGTGTTATATCGTAAGCTGTCGAGAAGACCACCCTCTTCCGACTTCTCTTTCCGAGATTCAGGGGGTTCGTCAAACTGTCCCAATCGTAAAAATTCTAAAGGTATGGGCTGGGATTTATTGTTAGCTCATACTATAGAGCAATTAAGACAGGACAGGCTTACCCGTGATGCTACTTCGTACTTCACGCCGTTAGCTTTCTTCCATTCTCTTGTGATAAGCACTATGCTGTTTAAGTGAGAAGAAATTTGCATGAATCTGTTCCCACTAACAAAAGTGATCCAATAAGACTACGAAAAAATCCGTCCATCTGCTCCAATCTGTTTCGGATCGTATCTTTCTAGCGAGTGTCTGCGACTGGATTAAAGTTCGGTTCTCGTCTTGAGCATCAAGGATCTATAAAGTCGTCAAGACGCTTTGAAAATGTGCCCTGATACACTGTACCCACAATGATCTCTCCTCGCCTAAATACGAGGTTTTCCATCACATTCCAAAATTTTACTTTATCCTCTGCAGCTTCGATGCCTGGTTGCGTACTCTTTACAAAGTCACTTAGAATACCTATCAGCAGAGGCATGGACTCTTGATCCGGATGGTCCTTATCAGTATACTTGAGCACATTCTCGAGCAGCAATGACATTCGAGGCAACCTGGTGACAGGTCTTGAAAGAAAGGTGACGAGGTCACGCTTTCGTATGCGAGTATCGTGAGATCTGTCTTGAAGGAAAGTTTTGTATGCTTCGTTCCTCTTGAGTTCCGATCTGTGACGAGCTTCTGAGAGTGGGTAATGCTTGATGTAGGATTCGTAAGCGGCTGAACACTGAAGCATGGCTAAAGTAACGACGATAAATTTTAGATGCGCTCTAAGGTAAGCAATGCACACCTTCTAGAATTATATCCGCGACACTTTGTACAATCGGATGTTGGTCCCTTTGCCGTGCAAATAACGACGCTAGCATGCGTTGATGATAAGGGAGGATATCATTGATGTTCCAAAAGACGTTCTGTATAAAGTCGCTTGCCCTTTCGTCTTCAAAGATGCCACTCGATCGTAAAGGTTCAATGATGACCTTTAAAGAATATAAATCTTGTATAAATCGTTCAGGGTTTAGAAAAGGTTTACCTCTTGGAGAGCCTCAAGGTCTGTCACATATTCCCTCTCGGACTTGAAGATCTCAAAAAGGATTGATTGCCTCTGCACTTCGTCCTTTCCAAGTGCTTCCCGAGCTGCTTCCGGGACAAGCTTATACCATTCTTCGTCAGTAGATGCTAATTCTCCCGCCTGGAATTTTCTCAAGCCCTCCTCGGATTCCAGACTAAAACGACGGGATGTTCGTTCAGAAATGAATTGTTGTCGCCATCGAAAGGACTCACGTCATATTGGAGAGCTCATCCGTAAGCTCATCCACCGAGTCCATCGAGTCCTTGATAGTTTTCATTACTAGATAAGACGTTCACAACTATTCAAGTGAACTATACTCACATGCGACCGAAGAGACGGGGCATAGGATGACTGCGAAGTATGCCGTTGAAGTTGGATTGATGGTCCAACATCGCTATGAGCGTGTCGATGATCCTTTCTCATGCTCGGATGGCCTTGATGAGATACACTTCTGTGAATTGTTGGTTCTGGAAAAGCAAAACTTGCGCCACCGGGATCGTATGAGCTCGAGGAGTTGCCACTATGCCCATCCGGATAGCTGAGTGTGCGATGAATTATATTTGGATCATGCATATATTCGACGTGATATTCATTATGCCTAGATAAAGTGGCGTCCGACCGGCGAAAGTCGTCGTCCGCTTCGTTATATGAACTGCTATTCGACCCAGGCGAGTACGGGTTTGGCGTCAGAAATTCGTTGCGTGTGTTTCGAGGAGCACTTGGTGTCCTTTCATCATATCTACCATAGCCGTCATATTCCCCATACTCTCCGTAGTCATCATAACCACCATAGCCTCCGTATTCGTCTACCTGAGCATTGGCTGCTTCTGCATATTGGACCCAATCTGGGGCTGAGGACTGCTCAGAGTTATCATCTTGGTACGACCGACGAGCCTGTGTGTATGACGTCTGTGGTTGCGGAAAGTGGGGGATGGATACTTGGGGTTGCGGACGAGGTGATTGAGAGGGATACGCTGACATGAGAGTTTGGGATTAATGGAGGAGATCGCGCAGCAGCACCAGCTTGAAGGCCTGAACTTCACAGCATGAGCGAGTCCCATTCCGGGTGATGGTTACGTCATCAAATGATTGGGTAAGCAGTCGTCCGAAAGGGTCGGTTATGTTCCTTTTTTCGGTCCCTAGCAAGTAGCTCCCACTGGCAATATCGATTCTCAACCTGGGCTAGAAAAAGAAGCTCTCTAGCTCGGAAGCAGCAGCCGGGCTTGTGTTGCGGATCACAGTTTATCATGATCATTGAAAATCAGCAACACCTGTTGAAGTAACAAGTCGCGTAAAGAGGTAACTACCAACTCACTCGAAGACATGCTCGTCCTGCGCTTCCATATCTATCTTGGATGACTACGACCGCGAGGAGAATACAGGACTGTCCTTTGAGACGCCAACTGCAATAACGCCGCGATTCGCTTTTCCTTCCATGGGACCTCACGGTGTCAGAATGGCCAGCAACATGACACAACCGAGAATGGATTTCCTTAGTCCTTAAATTGCCACAAAACTGAATATCTCTAGATGTGGGCCTTTTAACATTGCTCTCATGTTGCTGTGTTGCTGAATTGACGTTTGCAGTACGTTTCATCATTCCCGAACATTTAGGAGATATGGACCAAACTTCATCAACACATAGCTACGCGCACATGCCAATTCAAGATGGCATCGAGAACCATCGGGGCCGGCACAAGCTAGATGTCACGAGTACAATACTGACCTTGTTTCATTGTATTGTGTCTCGAGGTTTCGGGCCATCATCAAATAGGGTTTCACTACACGTTGAGGGACCGCGGTACCAGCACAGCTCATTGTGCACATTGTCGTAGCAATCGTCTCAAGCGTCAGCTTCAGGAATCTGTTTCAGTTTCACCTCTTCCTTCCATTAAGCTGAGTTGTACTCGTAACTTCGTTTCATTGCGCCACACATGATATATAATAGTCGGAATCGCATACTTCGAAGACCTAGCCCTGCAACCTTCGGCTCAATACGAATGCCCCGAAACGCTGAAGTTCCACTTCCCATCCTCTCATTCTCATCTTCATCCCGTGAATGGAAACCTACTTCAGAACGGGAAACTACGAAAAGCGCTCCTCCAACTCTATTCAGCGTCATCACTTGGAACGTTGACTCGAGCGAGGTCGGCCATAGAAGCAGAATCAAAGCTATTTTGGCACAGATTCGCGGCTTGGCCCAGTCAGATGGAACCACACTACCTACCATTGCTCTTCTTCAGGAAGTAGAAGTCAATGCTTTGGACACCATTCGAAGCGACATCTGGGTCCGACGGAACTTTTATATCGTGGATGGTCAAGTCGGCGGCTCTTGGCCCAATCAAGAATGCTACGGCAATGTCACGCTCATCACCCGCTCCATTCCTGTAGCAAATGCTTCGAGTCTCATATTCTCAGAGTCCAGAATGCATCGATTCGCTGTCTTTGTCGATATCATGTTCCCCGACAAGCAGAAGCTCCGAGTCGCTAATGTCCATCTTGATTCGCCTGCCTCCGGAGAGAAAAAGATGACTGTTGAGCAAACAAATCGGCCTAATCAGCTCAGAGCTATCGCATCAAAATTTAATGGGGGGGCAACTTTTGGTGGTCTTGCCTGTGGTGATATGAACGCCTTTTTGGAGGGAGACCAGACGTTGGCCACGGAAAATGGCCTTATTGACGCGGATATCGGTCGGGAAGGTGATAGTTCCGCATTAACTTGGGGTTATCGCCAAGGCATGTGCCGCTTCCCTGCCGGTCGGCCAGATCGTATGTACTACAACCAAGGTGCTTCGAGAAAGTACAAGGTTGCAATAGGCAGACCGATGCTAATGGGTAAAGGCCAACAGTGTGACGTTCAAAAGACGCGTATGTACGGCGGGATGAAGGAAACGGTTATGATCGATGATGAAGAAAACGAGGTTCAGAAAGGCGGTGAGGTCAAATCAGTCTGGGTTTCTGATCATCTCGGTCTAGTTTCTGAGGTGATCATCCAACCTGGTGAATAGGTAAGAACTTAATAGCTTGTGTAGGAAAGGTTGGTACACGTTGACGCAACCTCCTTCTAGGCACCCGGATGCCACATGCGGACGAAAGATAGATTCACTCTTGTAATGACGGCCTTTCGTATCGATAGACGTGTATTTTCTTTAAGTTCTAACTGGACAGTCGATTTGACTTGTTTCGCAACAAAGTTAAGAATACTCTACCGCGATCTCAATACTCAAGCACAGCCCGACTAGATGTGGCGAAAGTCACTTTCGGACGGCTCTCGACTTCGTCACCAGAACTATACTATCTATAAGACGCAAATTGTGTAAGATGCATGTAGCGGCCCAACAACTACGCCAAGACATGGTATATGAAGATAGTAGCAGGTCTTTTTTCTCTAATTCAAGAATTCCACAAGTTCTGGGTGAACGCAAATGTAAGGGTTCACGTCTGCAATTTTGCTTCAAAGCTAGCTAACGTAAATCTCTTAGTGAATACACGATATCTCTGGATCACTTGGTTCGCGATCTGAAGATGCATCCGGTTCTCGGAGAAGAACAGAAAGAGTCGGAATCCCAATGGAAAAAGCGTTTCGCGGATGTATAACTTTGCTCTGATAAGAGCACCCTACTTCAGGCGAGCTTTGCATCCAAGTGCTCATGCTGCAATGTGTTTTTGAGGAATATAAAGCTCATGTAGCTGATCGACTCTCTCAATCTCCCCACATTTCTCTTCCGCGACGCTCTCTTCTATCAAGCAGACCACCAATACGCCGGAGAAATCGTGCATCCCTAATCATTTGCCGATAGCATAAGTGATCGTGATTTCACCTCATACACTGTGCCAAAGGTCAAGTCAATATGAAAAAGGCTATATTGCTCAGAGAATTGGGGAGGGGGACATATGGCGTCGTCTTTGTGGGTAATCTCGTTTCCCACGAATATAATTATTGATGCTGAGTGGTTCGCGGTGTTCAGGAAGCTACGTGTGGCGAAGAGAAAGTAGCGGCCAAGATATTCAAGTTGCCGATGCAGGAAGTCAAGTACAAAAATGAAAGAACATGCGCAGAATTACTAAAGAGCGTTCCACACAAAAACATTGTTCGTTTTATAAATTCTCCATTTGAGAGCGAGCTAAATTCTGGTTGCACGTCATAGATGAAATACCTCGACTATGAAGAACGCGATGCGAGTCATAATATCCCGGGAGATGCATTCAAACAGTCTCGCGTAGGCATTGTGTATATGGAATACATGGACCCGGAAACTTGCCCTTTACTATCCGACTACTTAGATGAGCATCAGCACGAAGTAGATGAGGACCGTCTGAAGCGCTGGACGAGGTGAGGCAAAGCTCAGCGCGGCTCGTCTACTCGTCGCTAATTCTTTGCAGAGAAATATTCAGCGCGGTAAAGCATCTACGCAATCATTCGGCCATGAATGCCGATATAAAGTGAGTGTAATTAATATACTCATTACGTTGTGCTCAAGTCTGTAGGCTTGAAAACATGTTTTTATACCATGCCGGAGAATCTGACGAGAAGATTGTTCTATTTGATTTCAACTTGTAAGTAACTGCAGTATATCAAGCGGCGCCTCACATTTACCTCGCAATAGCGGATCTGTCGGAAAAGAAGGCAAGGATCTATATGGGACGCATCTAATCCGGACGGGAACGCCCCATTGCCTTGCTCCTGAAAGTTGGCTTACTCCGCCGACCTTTTCGGCAGACGTCTGGGCGGCCGGGTCAGAATATCTCACTTTCACCGTCGAGTGCATAAACGCTAATCACCATTGGATATTGTAGCGTCGCGATATACAACATTACTGCAGGACTGGACGCGCATCCATTTATGGAAGACTTTGCTAGAGCAGAGAAACAACGTAAGTCTCTGAGTGCATCATGAATGATGTTGAATTTCGCTTCGCGTTCTCATTGTTCCCAGTCAAACAGGATATACAAAGGGAAAGGGAAGCAGAAAGGAGGCAGAAAGATGAAAAGCGTGAGCAACTTCGATATCAATTATCCGTTAACTACTAACAGATGTTATTGTTCTGTGGATGTATTAAAGAAGGGAAGGACAGCTCGAGTCTGGCTTCGAGCGATTCCATGAATGATGGTGATTTGAATATTCTCGAAGATTGGTTTGAACACGACAATATGGAAGAGGACGAGTCAAAGAAAAAGATCACTGGCCCCTCTTTCAAACCATTGGAGTCACACAAAGCCTTGCGCATCCCGAAGGGTCCGTATTCATTTTCTTGCCACGTTCCGAATCCAGCACTTACCTAGTTTCATTCGACAATCCAGTGAAATCATTCTTGGAGCAAGTACTGATTAGAGACCCTTCGAAGCGCCCGTCTGCTGCCGAGGTGCTCAAGCTTGAAGTAAGCAGATCCGCCTTTGTTCGCTAATACTCATATCTTATTGCACCTTCAGTGGTTGAATGAGGATACCCATGAGAAGAAAGGAGAGGTTCCGCGTCAAGTAAGGCCTGAAGGAGGGAGTAAATCCAGACGAGCGAGCCCTGTGAGAGGATGAGACGGAGGTGATTCGACTGTGGCCTAGGGCTAAGAAATATGCCGGAGAACAGACCGTTTGGGCATGATCGTATCAGTTTAAATTCCGAGAGTGCAATGTGAAAATCGCATATTTATCTGCATACTCGGTACTCGTACTCGTCTATACTCTGTAAGACATGACAATAGTAATTGATTTGTAAATTACTATAGTATATACATTCAGGTCGCAAATTTCCCCTTCAAAAATGCATTTATGGGTTCGTTTGGTCGCTTCCTCAATTGGAACTCGGAGTCTGGGTTCGCGAAAGCAAAGGCGCATTACTGTAAAGTGATCAATGCGTGATACGTGGTCGAGTCTTGCGTGTCAAATGATTACCGCGTAAGTAAAAAGAATCGTGATCATCATATGAATAGGATGTACTAGTTATACCCCCTTCAGCACAGTAGTACTGGCGCACGAAAAATAGGCGCAGTTCAGTGACCCACGTTGTCTCTGGTGACGCCTTACTTGTTTCCACGTATTCACTGCGTTCAAGGGGGTGCTACACCGATTGGTGTACACGCGGGTGTAGGCTAAATACACCCGATGTACACGCG